>JNEK01002700.1:0-115474 GCA_000697295.1 Mucor indicus B7402
ATATATACCGCTGCTTATAAGCGCATATTCATGCTCAAAAGTGTAAGATCTTTTTGTTTATACAAACGTACTCATAACTAACTCTTATGAAAAGTAGCTAGTTTAGTCAATGTAAATGTTTGTTCTGTGCTACTTGGTCAAAATGTCTCATATTTACCTTCTTCTCCTTATCCTGCGTCACCTCCTCTCTTAAAGGCGTACTTGTTTGTTTATACTGTGTGTGCATGTGCTTGTCTTGTTCTCATCTCTTGTCTTGTATTATATTTTCTCTCACACCCCCCATTCCCCCCGTAGGCTGGCGTATGAGGTCGTGGATTCAGTGTAAGCCGCGATGGACTTTGGTAGTAGCTATTATCTATCGGAAATGCTGTAGCTGACTGTTCTATGAGCCCCATGCAGGCATGAACTTCAGGTCCCAGTGAGTACGGCTATTAGTCAGGAGGATGTTCTTTGGAAACATTGCCATTCTTCGAGTACTTCTTAGAAAGTTGCGCAAAAGAGATCCGATCGAAGCGAACGTCTCTTTGAGATACCCCCAGTCCTACAACTTGAGATGTTTATTGAGACTTGTCATTTGTATATGCTACTAACAAACTTGTATTGTCTTTAGTTCAAGCTTGATGTGTTGTCTCTCCTCTTCAAAAGTCTGTCTCTCATACTTAATGCAAAGAAAAATCAACTGTCGCTCCTAATGCTATCTCTTGTATATAATACTATATAATATCTCTTGTCTATTTTTAAAATTTAACAATAATAATTTACTACTTTCATGTCTAATTGCAAATATCTAATAAAATACAACACAAATTGCTTGGCTTTCTACTATCTAAATCTCAAATCAATACATAAGCCCTCCTCTTAGTTTTATACATCAAAAGGTTATATCAATTATCTCAAACGCCAAAGCAATCTTGATCAATATTGTTAAGACTTACTGGAAACTTGACTTTCTCTTGCACCTAGTAATAAGAGGCAGCTAGGTACCTTGACTTTACAATGTGTTTTTAGTTAACGTCTTTATTCTATTGTTATACTATGTGCCATTCAATGGATAGACTCAAAGGACAAAGGGTCGTAAATAAATCCAACAAATCGATAACGGTAAAAATCGACTATGTATAATGACCATTTACACCAATATCTAATTCTGTTTTTTTTCCAGCGTTGCTGTTTATAGTCAGCTCATTGGTTGATCTTATTGCATAACAGTGTTCTCGACAAGAGCTATGTATTGCATAATCTTGCCAAAACTCAGTAGTGGTAACCCCCCTCTTTTTTGTCAATTACATCTTACTAATTGCCAAACCGGGATGTTATCAGCTTGTTTCGATTATTGCTAACTATGATACTCTAGAGCATAACGTCGGCCTTTATTTTTTATACCGTTCTAAAAACCTCCACATAAAAGATGGGGATCGATCAGTAGCCAGTGTAGCAAGCCCTATTAGTGACAATTCCCCCCCCCACCTCCCACTTTGTTGTTATACACTTACAAAAAGCTGTTGTAAATTTTTCCTTTACATGGATCATTGCAAAATTGTAGAGTTTGAGCTAGATACAAAGCTGGTACCTGGATCAAATATATACATGCTTGATGTATATGCGTGTGGCTTGGTAGCCAATATAACACCCATAATGATAAAAAACGAGTGAGCAGTATAAATAAATGTACTCGTCCCACGAGAGGTATAGCACCTATATTAGAATAAACAGTATATTTTCCTCTACTAGGATTTGTTATCCAGTTATGTAAGCATAGTTTACAATGACTACTAAATAAGGTAGAGCGCAATGGAGTCATGCGTTACAAAAGGAATGCGCTCACTTCCAAAGGTACATTGTGTTGGCTCTAAAAGTTGAAATTTCCAATATTTTTTTAATTGCGGCTACCTGCCAGTCAAAGATAGGGGTATCTATCATGCTAGCAATGCCTGATGCTATATTCTGAACTGATGTTGACTTTAAGTTGTAAAGTCAATAAATAGGTAGCGGTTGAGAAAGAGTTTTGTTTGATCCTTTTATTAAAACTGAGGGGAGATATATCAGTCAGCACACAAGCTATGAAGGTACAATGTAATATAATATGTAATTATATTTGTGAGATGAGTGGAGTACGGTGGCACTTTTTAGTAGTTTCAATTGTAGAGATCTCTGCCTTTTCGCTGGTCTCGAGAGTAATATTCTGTTTAAAAAACACAGAAAAATTAGTTTAAGATACACTATCTGATTATATTTAAATTAATTCTTACTTTCAGCTGCACAATACTGGCAACAATGTGCGGGAGAAAATATAGCTCTTCTAAGCTTTTAATAATTTCACTCTTGAGACCTTGACCATCCTATAAAGCTTAGGAGATAGTCATCATATCCATGTAGTAGGCGAATTTGTCATCTCCTTGACAGATGATGCCGCAGACAACGGGATTTGGAACTCGATACAATAATAGTTCATTGTACATTGTTCTTATTTGTTTGCCAAGTTTTACTCTATCTGATTCTATGGCCGTGTAATTTGTAGATTTTTTGAACTCGCCAAGCACTAAGACGCACTTCAAATTAACTGATATAGAATAGATCACGAAACCCGGCTTATACTTTGAATCTTCCTGAAGCTCTCCGTTCGCCCTATATGCATGCTTATCAATAGGTTGCATTTTTTCATTTTTGGTTTTGTTATACCCTTCAGACCCAATTGTCACAAATACGCGTATTATCATAGAAAACACGTTACACTTATCAAATGAATTTAACGCTGTCAAAAGCTATATCGGAAAAATGAAAGTCAAGCATGCAAGTGATGTCGGTCTTATATGAGGGTGTTCAGTATAATAAAGCACATACATACTCAGAGCAATGAATGATTATAAAAAGATGCTCAGTAATGGCAACGATATCAACTACCGTGAAAATGATTCCTTTCGAGCTCTATGGTGTTCCCTCCTTCAGAAAATGTTCGTATAGTCTCAGTTGAATCTGAATACCCACTCACAATGAGGGAGAAGAAGGTTCTCTACCCCAAGGCAAAGTACATTCATGGCTTCAAAACCGATATCAGACTGGTCGTTGACATTAACACAGAAGAATCGGATCTTGCTATTGGTGAATGTGCTAAAAGTGATGGTAGTTACAAATGTTATTTACTCACTAAATATTTCCTGATGTCTCAAGGGTGAGACATGTATGTCGGGAAACTTCTTGATGTTGATCGATTCATCATTATATATAGTGTGGTTATATAATCTAATTCATTGGTTGATAAGATTGTGGTCTGTGCGGAATCACTGATATTATTTATAGCATGCCCTGTTATATTTATAGAATGAAACACACTTGTAAAAAGTATATAAACGTCCTTATTTTTTATCCTGAATAAACGTTAGATTTAATTTGACTGTCAGCAAGTCTGATTACTTTGTTTTTGTTTTTTTTTATTATTTTAAGTTATATCTGCTGCTACGCTGCGGATATCACATAGAACGAGCTGAAACAGCAACGCTCTTTGGAGGAACTGTTAGTACGACAACAATACCTGATCATTCCCGTCGATAACAAGGAGACTCTTCGTTTTCGACTTCAAAATAATCGCATTATGCACTCTTAGATTAAATTTGGTCATGTTATATATTTTTTAATCATCCATTCAATCGCTATTTTTATAAAGCTATAAAGTAAAAGGTTCTCCTGTTACATTATTTCATAAACAGCCTCTTCTTCTGTTTTTCTCGACGAGGGCCAATTTAATACTTCCATAAACAAACATTCATCTAATCTTTGCTCAATTTCCATTTGTCTAATTTCAACCTAAAAAAACTGCCTCCATCCGTGCAGCTGTCACACCCACTTCGAGTGTTTCTAAAGAGAATTGTGGCAATACTATTCGGGAATTCGCCCACCGTAGGCTGTCATATTCTACAGTGTTAGTAATAGAAGACCTGTCCTTTTACATTAGGGAATATATAGCAGCATTCATCGAGTAATGTTTGAATTACAAGCCTGCAACAAATTTCTCTGATTATCTATCATATAAATTATCTATTGTTCTAATTGCATCATTGAGAAGTCGTATTTGTTACACAGACCTGTCTTGAAAAGAGTTTAAATGATGAAATGGCATGAGTATGCATATGTTGTGTATCGGTTTACCATCGTACCAATCATTAAACAAGGCATATCTGCCAAGACAGTAATATCCACTAATTATGTACCTACATAAACATACACCCGTGTTACCGTCATCTCTTACTGCCATGTTGAAGTTAGTGGTTTATACACAACAGCAAGGGGCACACTGACAGTAAAAACCTATGCATCAAGGACAGCTGATTCAGTATATACATAGTGACAAAGTACCTTTTTTAACATCGTGGCCAACGTCTTTCTGTCTTTGAACTTTTTTCTCTTGGCGTTTCTATTGACAACCACAGAACATTTTACCAGGAATAAACAGCCGACAACAAATTAAATTATTGTAGAACAATCTAACCTTCAGCTAACTTGACGTTGTTTTGCAATAGATACACTTCATATGGCAAACAGTTTTGTGAGCATGAAATGAAGCAGCCATGGCTGACTATTTCTGTATTTTCAAAAAGAGCCTCCCGTATCTTTTTGAAATACAATCGTTGTTATTACTTTTAGGCTCTCCTTGGCACCTGAAACCTTAAAAAGAACATGACGAATTAAAACACTACTTTTCTAGATCTCCATGGTTATATATAAAAAGGGGTTGACATCTTCTTCTCTTGATATCGCAACTAATAAAATGCATATTTCTAATGGTAAAAAAATACGCGTTATTAAGCGAAAAGGATACTAACCTCTATATGTATACATACAGCTATCTTAACCATCTTCTTAGTTGGTACATCTATTGTATCCGCTGCCAAAATGAAATACAAAGTTATTTCTAATGTATCAAACAATCAAACAGCCGGTGTTATGGTTGACGACCAAGCGTATCCTTTGACTGTGCAAGATGAATCCACTTTATACTTTGTTGGTAAAGCACCTGTAGCTGACAATTACTATAAGTACGTCATTCTCGACAGCGATCAATCTACAATTATTGAACAAGAAAACTTCACACGTACTCCAGTAACGGACGGCAACACCTTGAACGAATACTACAACAGAACCTGGAATTCGATGGACCTTGTACAGCTCCCAACCATTTTGGACCCTCTTTCTATCATTGATCGTATCGACTCTGATCTACATATAGATGGCCAAATACCTACTTTCCACATCACTGGCAATCAATCAGCACTAGATTATATTCACAGCAACGCTAATGAAGATATTGATATTCAAATGAACATGACCTATATAAGGTAATGGAATAGAAAGACACGTATATGTATATATAATTCATTTTACAATTGTAGTTTGAATGATGTCAAGACTTTTACAAATATTACTCTAGCTGTATCTGGCCACAGCACTCGTACTGCTTCCAAACCCTCTTACAAAATCAAAATTCAAAAGGATGATACGCTCTATGAGTATCGTAGAATCAAGCTGAGAGCCATGTCTACCGATGCGACTTACATGCGGGAAGAAATTGTCTATGATATTGCAAACAAGATTGGCATGCTTACTTCAAAATACAGTTATGCTCGTCTTTATTTGAATGACCAACCTGTTGGCTTATTTGGTCTTGCTGAAGTCTTTAAGAACCCATGGATCAGGAATGAGTTGGCTGGTGGTGATAAAGACTTTGTTCAAGGTGCTTTGTTTGCTGCTGATGTGAGTGGTGCTATGTCATCTGGAGGGGGCCCAAACAACAATTCAACTGAAAATGGTGGTCCTTCTCCTAGCAACATCATGTCAGGCGTAAATAGCACTATACCAGATGGAACGAGCACTATGAGTCATGATTTTTCTGGTGGAGGAGGATTTACAATGGGCTCCGATTCTGATCTCTCTTACCTTGGTGACAATGCTACTCTATATGAAACGCCTTATCCCGCTAAAGAGGACCCTTCTACTGGTTCTGCCAATTACACTCGTATTATGGAACTGACAAAGTTTATCTCTCAACAACCCAACGATACGATGGTCGATAACTCTGCCACCACTTCATGGGAAAGAATGATGGATGTTGAGAGCTTTATTCGCTACCTTGCTCTTGATCTTGTCACAAGTAATTCAGATGGGTATTTGAATATGGCTAATAACTATTTAATGTATGATGACCTTGACAATGATCGTCTTGTTTTTGGTGGGCAAGATTATGATCTTACTATGGGTACAACTATGGGCGACTCTGAATCTTCAATGAGCGGGAACTATACTCAATTTTCAGGCTTTACTACCCGTCCTTTGACAATGACTCTGTTCAAAGTTCCTCAATACAAGGAGAGACTAGAGACTTTGATTTACAATATCACAAAATCAGTGATGAATCCTGATATTTTGAATCCTCGTATTGATGCAATTGCAAGTATGATTTTGGAGGATGTGGAATGGGACAAGACTTGTGCTCGTTTAGGAAACTCTTCCACTAATGATAATCGTGGTCCAAGTAGCTCTTCTAGTGATGTTCCTTTTGCTTTTGCTATCAATGGTACTTCAACGGATAATACAACCTCTGAATATACTAGCCAAAATTACACTTATTTGAAGAAGTTTGTTCAAGAAAGAAGTACTAATATCGTTACCTTCTTTGATGAGAATATTTATAACAACTCTACAAACATGACATTGTCCTCTTAGGCATTAATTATAATAAATATTTCCAATATAATAATATGTCTAGCTTTTATCACTGTTCAGCACTCTCCAAAAATACTAATAGCTAGAGTCCATTCATTAGTATTAATGTTGCTTATTCATACTATCACGTAATCCGTCGCTCGATAATAACTGCTTTACAACTTTATAGGATGATTTGCCCCCCGTGAACAGTATTTGTTCATTGTGGACTGAGCTTTAAAATTTTAGTAATAATGAACAATTTTTTCCAACTTATTCTTTTTTTTTTTACATTTTTTTCTTTACACCTAAAAAACTTGTAATCATGGATTCTGATGAAGAGCTTGAATGTCCTCTTTGTATGGAGGAATTTGATATTGCTGATACAAATTTCAGACCTTGTCCTTGTGGTTATCAAGTAAAAATTTCACATGATTGGTTTTTTTTTTTTTTTTTCACTAAACTTGTCAAAAATGATAGATTTGTAGATTTTGTTGGCATCACATTAGAGAGAATTTGAATGGACGCTGTCCAGCATGGTAAAGTATTTTATATTAGTTAGAAAAGTGTTTTTCCTGTTGGATTAATAGCTATTGGTTCTAGTCGTCGAGAATATTCGGAAGAAATGGTTGAATTTAAGCCCATTAGTGCTGATGAGTATAGATCTACAAACGAGTTTGAAAGCGATTTGGAATAACAAGTGTTTTTATGTAGATTGCAACGAATTCGAAAGGAGAAGAAGGAAAAGGAAAGACAACAAAAGGATATGGAATTTGCAAATAGACGTCACCTGTCCAATATGCGTGTTGTTCAAAAAAATTTAGTTTATATCATTGGTCTTCATCCGCGCTTAGCGACTGAAGAGGTAAGGGGAAAAAACAGGATGACAAAGTGTGTATAGTTAGACTTACTGGGTGTATTAGATCGTTAGATCAAATGACTATTTCGGTCAGTTTGGTAAAATATCAAAAGTAGTCATTAACAAAAGACCAGCAGTTCCAGCTTCACATATAGCGACTCAACCAAGCGCCGCTGTCTATGTGACGTATTATAGAAAGGAAGACGCTGCAAAGGCTATTGCCGCAGTAGATGGTAGCGTCATTGCTGACAGAGTTGTTAGGTAACGTATGATTTTTTTTTGGGGGCATGAGATCAAGAAATGAATTTTGTCCTATATAGAGCGTCTTATGGCACAACCAAATACTGTACCTATTACCTTCGTAACTTGACATGTCCAAATCCAAACTGTCTTTATTTACATGAGCAAGGGGAGGATATTGACACAATCTCTAAGGAGGAATTAGCCACTGGGTAAATTTACAGTAACTTTTAGAAAGATTTGTCTAACACTTGTCCTTTAAATAGTAAACATCAAATGCGTGATTTATTGACAAAGGATGAAAACGCGAGTGAAAATCATAAATATGATGCCCCTTACACGCCACCAACACAATCTCGTCCTCAACTCAATAACAGCGAAGAGTTCCCATCTGTTTCATCTAGTTCAAAGCACGCTTCAAAGAACACAGATGATTCAGCATTGCCTGCTTCAGCTTCTTGGGCAAAGGTAGGAGCTACCAGTAGTACGCCTAGTACACCCGTTATGAGTGTCTCAGATGCATTTGGACCAACACTTTCAGCTGCAGTAGCAGCAACGCAACAAAAGACACAATTCCCTCCTATGCCCAAACGTAAAAGCGAAAAGAAGAAAAGAAAAGAACAATTGCAGCAACAACAGAAAACTGCATCAGAACAAAATACACCTGTTCAATCTCATGCTACCTTGGAAAGTGTTCAACCTTCTCTTTACGACCAAGGTTTAAGTGGATTTGTTCTTGGTCAAGCTTACCGAGAAGTATGCCCATTACCTACTGAGCAATCCAAGGAAGAGGAAATCACACTGGGTGTGTCTGCTTTATTACTGGAAGATAATATCGTTCCTGAACCCTCACCTGCTCAAAGAAATTTAGAAGTAATTCAATCTGCATCTACATCCAACTTAATTCCCTCCACACCTTCTGTTTTAGAATTCTTGACTTATTCCACACCTACACCAAAATACAACGGTACCTTTAATCCTTTTTCGCATGTCTCTTTGTTAGGTCATCATTCTGCTGCCTCTGCTCTCTTAAATAACTCTGTGGACTCTCCCTTACGTAAACATTCAAGATTCGGATTTGCTCAAGCATAAAAATAAAGAAAAATTATATATATAAAACATAGACTGTTGTCGTTTATTTTATAAATCATCATATAAAGCATTGAAAGAGAAGGGTTCAAATTTAATACCATCACCCATATAAAATTTACCATCGAATTCAACCCAGTGCAAACGTAATGCATGTAAGAATGCAGATAAACCTTCCATACACAAAAGAATACCAATTGTTAATACGAACCACATGGAGAACCCAATAACGAGACCAATGACAGCAATAGCACCTGTGAAATTGAACCAGAGTCGTAATGTCATATCCCACAATACACTGGATAACTCTATTTCGGGGAGAGATCAGTGACCAAAACAAAGATCTGTGAAAATAACTTACGTGCATGAGCTAAAGAAAGAGCCCAAAGACGAAGATAAGAAGCTGTATTCGAAATACAATTCAAACAGAATTCAATGGTATGAATGGTTTGATGGATCATTTCTTCACCAAAGTCAAACTAAAGAGAGAATGTGAGTGTCTTCTTTTTTTTAAAAAAAAAAAAGACTTTAGTTGTTTTACCTCTTCATGTTCTTCTTCTTCATCATCATCATCATTACTTTCATGTTGTTCTTCCTGAGAAAGAATATGATATTGTTCACGTTCATGTTTCTTTTTAAGATAAAAAGGTTTGGCAAACCACATCCAAGGTACACAAATGACGGCGAGTAAGATGAGCACCAGTTGTACTTTACCTTGACCTGGATAGAGTTGCTCTTTTGGATCGACTGTGCCAGGTGTCAAGAACATATAAATCAACATGTTCAAAAGGTTAGGTGGTGAATTACGAATATGATCGCCATGACTATCGAGCTCCCACCAGTTGACGCTCCATTTATACATGATGCAAAAGACCAAATAGCCAAATACGGACTCCATAAACATGATTTGAGGGAGGAATTCAAGCCAGATGAACATCTTGTTGCCGTAGTAAATGTGATTGAATACATTCAAACAAATAGCAAAAGACATCTAATAGAGAGTGAGAAGGTGGAGGTTTATGTGGAGGTGGGACTTACGTGAATAACACCAATGATAATGGCTTGTTTCATTTTATAAGAGTTGGTGAAAAGTAAATAATTTTCAGATCCATGCCATGCCTAAAATAGTGAGTGAATAAAAAAAAATGCAACAAAAGAGTGATATTGTCTTACTGGATCTAAGCCAACAGAATAGACATGACCATTGGGTATAGCTTCAACCGTATCAAAAGAGGTATAATTTTCAGGAAGATCAAACCCTGATTTACCAAGACGAAGCGTTAAAGAAAACATATCGTTATAAATGATACCTGTGAAAATAGAAAATAATCCCATCAATAACATCATGTAACGACCTGAAAAGAACATGGTAAAGATTTCGTCTTTGATAGAGGCTAGTTTCTTTTCATTGAGGACTAAATAAAGAGCAAACAGAGTCATCAAGAACCCATGACCAATATCGCCAAACATGATGGCGAACAGGAAAGGGAACGAGATGATGGTGAAGAGACCAGGATTGACTTCACGATAACGGGCAATACCATAAGCATCAATGATGTTTTGGAAACCTTCTGTGAACTTGTTTGTACGATGGTAAGTGGGAGGCTTTCTCTTAGTTTCTAGCTCAGTAAAGACGGAAGGGATGTTGGTACCGGATGCTTCAATGGCATTATTGAGAGCAAGGTGGACAATGGGTGTATCGATTTTAGGACACCACCCTTCTGCAATCAAGCACTTTCGATTGCCGTCATAATTAAAGAGGTTCATGGTATGATAAATTGCTTTTTCTTTACGTACAGTGATGAACCAAGAAGAGAGATCGTCTGCAATATTAGACAATTCATTATCTCTGGCTTCTTTTGTTCTCGATAGTACCTAAAAGAGAGAAAGAGAGAGACGGTTAGAGATTCTAAAGTATTTTGGTTTTAAAAAATCATGCTTTACTTGATTTAAATCTTCCATGCGAGTAGTGACTTCAGCAAGAGCTTCACTTCTTTTGTTGCTCGATTCATCTACGGTATAGAGAGTGCCACCCATGCTTTCAGTGATTTTTTTGATTTTATTGATGACTTCTTCACCATGAGCAAAAATAACAAAAACATTCTTGTGGACAGATTTTTCCACCTCAGAGGGGTCGATGATGGGTTCTGAAATTTCAGCAAAGTTCATAAGTAAATTGCCACGTAATATTCTCCAAAGAACGCGCTCAAAAATGAGCATCTTGGATCTAGGTATAACGCCTGTAACATAACCCAAGTTATCGATTGTACCTGTGCCTTGCTCAATTTCTTCTGCTGATAATAAAGGAGCTGATTCGGTTTGAGTTCTTAAATCAGCCTATCCCTCTCGCTTTAGTGGATAGGTATATAGGTAGTATTTTATGAGTATACCTGTTCAAAGAAAACGGAAGACTCGTTTAAAACGTGGCGGAGTTCCGTCAAACGTAAATAACTGTTTAGTAGCTTTTCATAAGACGTATTCATCTGAATAATACGTTGTTCGTGGTCTTTCAAGTTTTCTTCCAAATCATCTATAATTTGAGCAGTGCGTACACCTGTTGGATATTGGTCTGTTTTTATCTCTTTGTAAGGTATATCTGATTTTTCAATTTGTGCTTTAAAAAATCCTATAACGTTTCAAACTATTTTTTTAACACAAAAGTACAACATAACAAAAACTACTTTACTACACTGCCTTTCCATTTCATCAAATCTTCTAATTTCAGCAACAAAAGTACGTTGAAAAGCATTTATACTTGGGTTCAACTATAGATAAATTAATAGACGTGACTTTATAAAGAATAAGTTGTATATACTTTACGTCTCTAAATTGAACTTTTCCAAGCTCTCCTAGTTCAGCAACACAGGTATTTGCCACTTCTGCAGGTATAAATAACTGTATAAGTGACATTTCCTCTGACCTAAAAAGTGTGCTATAGTCAGACATTTTGTATTTTGGTGAAAGAAAGAAAGAAAAAAAAAAAAAAAAAAAAAAGGGGGGGAGAGGGAAATAAGTTTCAAAAAGTTTTTTAGGGTTTTTTTTTTTTTTTGCATTAAGAGCACTGAAGTGTTCCAGGTTTTTCATCAGCCAATCAAAAGACGCGTTTTATAAGTATCTAATGTATATTATTGAAACCAGGCTGTTGTTAGAATTTACTTCTAACATATGAATCGGGACTCAAAGAAGATATGGAAAAAAAAAAAAAACCTTTGTTTTTATGAGGATGTTATTTTGAAACTAAATCCTTGCGGGCAAAACGGAGAACAGGTTGCCCTGAAAATATAATTTGTAACGTGTATGCTACAAATGGCAACTATAAACCTTTTTGTTGTTGATCATTACCCAATTGCATTGGAGCCTAAAATTAAACCATTAAAATCCAGCCCTGTTTTCCCTTTAAATTTGATTTCTCCCAAACATTTTCCATTCTTTTTTTTTTTTTCTTTTTCTTTTCAAAACATGATTAAGAATATTGGCAAGCTAAAGCAGGTAAAAAGAGTGAAAAGGGGGTTTATGATGAAGTTTTACTGAAACAAAAAGGACAGTGGACGGGTGAAAAGTTTGGTTCCGCCAAAATCACTTTACAAACTGAAGATTTTCATCGACTTGAAGTTGAGACTGAAAGAAAGAGAATAGCGTATGAAAAGCTTCATAGTGCTGTGACTATCATGAACATGCAACTTTTGAAGAGAAAAATCTCTCCTGAAGACAATAAATCAAAGCGTTTACCTAATGATGTATTTGGTGTTTGTTTAACAAACTATGGTAATGAATTCACGGACGATGGCTCATTAGGTAACTTATTCCCAATTGGATAAAAAGGTTTTGCTTATATAAAATGGAATAGGTATGACTTGTGTTCAATTTGGTCTTGCACAATCTAAAGTTGCTGCTTATCAAGAAGAATTTGCTGATATGATGAAAGCTGAATATATGGAAAAGTTGGATCAAGGTTTACAACATTATAAAGAATACCAAGCACTTCGTAAAAAGTTAGAGTCTCGCCGATTGGACTATGATGCCAAGTTGAGTCGTTTACAAAAGTCCAAGAAGGAGAAGCCTGAATTAGAACAGGAAATGCAGGCTGCTAAATTAAAGTACGAAGATTCAGAGTATGATGTTGTTCAAAAAATGGCCACCTTACAAGAGTTTGAGGTAATATAAATAGTTACTATATTGGGAATGGATCTCTCATTTTATAAAAATGATAGGACGAGCACAATGAAGCACTTCAACAATTCTTAGAGATTCAGTTGGATTTCTTTTCTCGTTCTTTAGATGTATTGAATGAAGCAAAGGCAAACTGGCCTCAACCCACTTCAGCCAATCGTGTACCAAGATATAATGATTTATCTCGTACTTCAAGCAACCACAGTGGTGACATGCCTACTAGAACATTAACTCGAAATGGTAGTACAGATACAACCACGATGAATACAAGACGTATTCCCAGTCGAAAGAATTCCGCTTTTACGGAGCGTGACGATCTTCCTGTTATAAGTCGTGCAACTCCTCCACCTGCATTACCCCGTAGACAATGTAAGTCATAGTCCAGTATAGATTCAAAGATTTGCTCATTTTCTTTTATTAGCTTGTCCTACAGAATCAAGAAGTCAAAGAAAAGCCATTTATGATTTTAATGGAGACAACTCTGATGAACTTTCATTTAAGATTGGTGATACTATCCATGTCGTAGAGGAAGTTGATGAAGGATGGTGGTTAGGAGAGATCATAGAGTCTAGTGGAAATACGAGACGAGGTATTTTCCCTGTGAACTATACAGAAGCAAAGAGTGCTGGTCCACCTATGCCTGTTAGACCCAACCTGTCACAACCTCAAATCCAAGAAGAAGATGAGTCGCCCTTTGGTGATAATAAAGGGTTCTCTTATATCAAACCTTCTCAACCTGTCCGATCCCTTTCTTCCAGCACAAATCAACCCCAATCGCCTATACCACAAACTTATAAATCCAAACGCACGCCTCCACCTCCTCCGCCTTCTTCTCGCACACCTCCCGTTATGAATCACTCACGCAGCAATACGACAAAGGGTATTCGTACAGCACCTACGACTCCTTATCATCAACAACAGCAACAAGATAGTTATTTCGATACTACATGTAGTGAATGCAGTTGTAATGATTTTAGTGCCAATATTTTCAAAAAAGGACACTGTAACAATTGCTTCCACAAGCATTTCTAAACACTCTCCCCTTCTCAATAAAAAAATAAAAAAATAAATGATAGATTCAAGGAAAAGACCTTTTAATTAATTTTCTTTTGGGGGAAGTCCCGATATAAATTAAGGGGTAACACAGAAAGTAGGTTTGGTGTTCCCTTGGAATTTATTTACACAAAGAATACATATATATAACATGAACAAAAAAAGAAACGAAAACAAAGCATGGATTTAAAGTTGTTAACATAGTCGTTGCCTAGGTGATGGGGATGAACGAAAAGCAAAATTAGGGTAAGGTGTTTTTATGGAAACAAGTTGAGATGAGTGACGACGAGACTAAATACATAAACAAATAACTAAATATCGTTTTCTTTTTCCCTTTTTTTTTTTTTTTTTTTTTTTTTTTTTTTACCATAGTCTGACTTTGCCTGCGAGATCTGATAACAGGTTTGTCTTCAGGTTCGGATAGTAAGTTTTTCATGGTTTGAAAGAGTCTATGTTTTTCTTGTTTCAGGAGTCGAATCTTTTCACGAATGGCATTAGCAGATTCTAATTGGGTGGTAGGAGAGTCAGATACAGTGGAAGCTGGACTAGGCATTGTAGTGTAAGAAGTCTGTTCTTCTTCTTCTTCATATATACAAGGTTCAACAGGAGGAGAAGGTAGACCACTATCTAGCAAAGCAGCAGGTTGTTGTTTAGAGTGAATAGGTGATAAAGTATCGTTACGCTTCTTGATACGCTGCATAATATTAGAACGAATAGCATTCATATTAGTAGGTTCTTGGAATTCAAAACACTGTGTCATTCTTTTTAGTCTTTTTATAAGAGAAACAAGAAGTAAAAACCAAAAGAAAAAGTAATATTTATATTGGTCTTTTTTTTTTTTTTTTTTTCTTGCAGTGTAACAACAACAACAACTAAAACTTTGTGTTTCTGTAGGACGAGCGTATAAACTCCGCCTCTAATTGGTGGTTTCCATGACTCGAATTGCAGCTCTTTTTTTTTTTTTTGTGGACAATTTTTCTATTCCAATAAACTAGTTTAATCCAGTTTAAAGAAGCTTGCCCTCAAAACAAATCTCTTTCAGTAATCAGAAGAGAGTGCTTATTTTTCGTTTTTGTTATTTTTATAAAGTCGTGTATAAAAGTATCGATTAACCGCGAAACTTTTCAAACAAGACTTTGTATAAAACAAAGCATATTGAAAAGCATTAATTAAGCTAACCTTTTACGTCTTGTTTCGTTCAGGAAAAGATATACCGATCATTCAGCAAACTTGCAAAATCGAAACGTATAATATGAAGTAAAGAGGCATCTCGTTTGTTTACTTTAACTCGCAATTTATAGAAAATAGTCATGTTGAATGTCCGACTTGAAAATTTTTTCTAACCTCAGAACATTGACTGCTTTATTTCAAAGCCACAACTTCTTGGAAACACTGGCACTTGAAAGTAGCCATATAAAAATAGTCTGAATGTATCATTTGAATAAAGAAGAGATGTTCTACAAAGAAATTTGACTAAAAACATATGAAAATTTGATTTGGCCCTGGATAAGTGACTCTTTTTGTCAACGCACCTTGATCAGTGGCCCTTGTTGGTTATAGGGCCATACAAGTAACACAGACTCTCTTGTTGTCGCTCTCAATCGACAACCAAATGGTTCAGGCATTTTTTTAGTTGTAAAAAAATTAAATACTTTATTTAAAGGCACGGCCAATCATATTGACCCTGCATGATACCAGTGTTGCTAGTTGTTTTATTATCATACAATACACATGTTCATATAGATTAGACTGCAAGCCTTTGATATCTCATTATATCCTTTGCTCTTCAAGAACCTCAGTCTTCTTCTTTTATAATACACGAATGACTTCGTGGCGCATAAAACTAATGGATTATTAATTGGCAGAAAAAAAAAGTACGCGTCAAGTACATTAATCAGCCATACAGCCACTTTTTTTTTTTTTCTAAAACTATAGAATAGGGTTCATTCATAAAGAAATATTGTTTACATTTCACCTCAAAATCGACTACACAGCCCCTATCGAGATCTTTATTTTATAAAATTTTCCCAATTACGAGTACAATTTCCATAAAAGACATCACCAAATATCATGTCAAGATTACGAGTTCTTGGTGAAAAAAAGTGGCGGCGTGAGATTATAAATTCACAGAAAAAATCGAATCCTTTTTTTCTTTTTACTTTTAAACATAAACATGTCTCCTGCAAAAGTAAAGTTGGATGATGATGAAATTCCAACAGTAAATACAAAATTATCCTTAGCTGGTGTTGTCTCCGTTCCTCCATTAGGTAAGTCAAAAAAACAAAGATGGGTTGCTTAGATACTTAAATACACTGTGTAGCTGTTGGTGCTTGGCAATGGGGAGATAAAGGTGGTAAGTTCTTATAACCAGTATAATTGTAAACAAGAAAATAAATCAAAAAAAAATGTTAGTCTGGAACTGGACTCCCGAAGCTGAAAAGGATGCTAAAGAAGCTTTTGATAAGGCATTTGAATTGGGTTATCCTTTCTATGATACAGGTACAAAAAAAAAAAAAAAAATAGAGATTATATAATCCTCTTTATGCTGATTTCTTTGTCTAGCTGAAATTTACGGCCATGGTGAATCTGAAAGAGAAATCCAACGCTTCAGAAGCGCTTACTCTGAAGAAGATAAGAGTAAACAAGTGATTGCTACAAAGTACTTTCCTCATCAAGAACGTACCCAATTCCCTGATGTCTTATTATCCGCTCTGAAAGATTCCTTGAGCCGTTTGGGTGTTTTCAAAGTGGACCTTTACCAAATTCATGCACCTGTACACCCTGTTGAGATCGAAGTTGTTGGTAACTTTTTTGTTTTTTAATTTATTACCCAAACTCCTTAATGACGCGTCTTTCTAGCTGATGCTTTAGCAGATGCTTATGATGCTGGATTAGTGAAAGCCGTTGGTGTTTCAAACTACAACAAAGAAGAAATCCAACGTATGCATGCTGCACTTGCCAAGAGAAATATTCCTTTGGCTTCAAATCAAATTTCTTACTCTCTTGTTCGTACTATTCCTGAAAAGTCAGGTTTGATCCAACTCTGTCATGAACTTGGAATCGCTATCTTGGCTTATTCTCGTAAGTTGTTCATCACAAAAAGAAACAAATGGCTAATTTTTTTTTTTTTTTTAGCTATTGGTATGGGTATCTTGACCGGAAAATTCGGTGCCACTGGTCCATGGCCAAAGGGAAGAGAACAAAGATTCAGCTCTTTTGATACTGAACAACTGACCAAATTATTGGATGTTTTGAAATCCCTCAGTGAAAAGTACGACAAGCCCATGAGTGCGATTGCTCTTAACTGGACTATTGTTAAGGGAACCATTCCTCTTGGTGGTGCAAGAACAGCAGAACATGTAGCACAAAATGCATTAGCTCTTGGTTTCAGACTTTCAAAGGAAGACGTTGCTGCTCTTGACGAACACGCGTTCCTCGGCTCCAACTCTAAAGGATGGAACCACGGATAAAAACTCACATTACTAAAAAGGAATAAATAAAAATGTTCTATATTATAATTTTATATGGTTTCAAGTACACCGTTCAATGTGCCGTTATTGACTGATGGCTCCAAATGTAGAATTTTAGAGACGACGTTGTATAGTTCTACATTCACAAAAGGAGCAAGTACTTTGTCTCTAGGGAAGTTAGGTCCTTGAGCGACAAAAATGGCTCTTGATTCAGGCGATAAGTTGTCGTATCCATGGACGCCCTTTAATGCATACTTGATACCTCGTTTAGGATCGTATTGATGATGGTCTACAAAATTCCAACCGGGGTCTGGAAGTACCAATAAAGGAGGAATACGGATGTTATGTTTAAAGTGGAATCTGTCAGGGAAATCTTCTCGCTTATACACTTGGAAATGGGGTTCGTGTTTTTGTAAACGCTTAAAGGCTTGATAGAGAATCTCAACAGCCTCTTCTTGATCGACGTAAGGTAAAGGACGAATTCCAAAGGTAGGTTCAGCTTCAATTCGCCAGATAAGGTCTAATTCGTCGCTCGTTAATGCAGTATCGTAATAAATTAAGCGATCTGGGGAGGTTTCTGACATGCCGTGGTCGCTTACAATAATAACGTTCACAATGTTTGTTAGGTTTCTTGCTTCTAAACCTCTCATCAATTTACCCACTTGATAATCGGCGAGTTTCAATTGTTTTTTCGTCTAATAGGGGTTTTTTTTTTTTTTTTTTTTTTTTTTTTTAGTTACTCTTTTCCCACACAAGCGTGTAACCTACCTCATCAGCATAAGGACCGTATGCATGACCCGCCTGATCAATTTCAGGTACATAAACTGCCATGAATTGAGGTCTATCTTCAATAGGTAAATCAATCCAATCAAATACTTGGTTTACTTTTTCTTCAAATTTGACATGGTCACTAAAGGCCACTGTATAAGTAGGTCTTAGTTGTTTAAACTCGGTACTACAACCTGGCCACATTATCACAGCTGATTTTACATTTTGTCGTACTGCGGTGATCCAAATCTGTATATTCATACCAGTGAGTTGAGATTATAGATAGCCATCCCCCCACTTTACTTACAGGTTCGCCACCCCACCATTTTTCATCCCAGCTTTTATCAGGACTTTTATAATAGAAACTATCATTCAACTGGCTGTCATAAAAATAATTTCCTACAACGCCGTGTGATTCTGGGTATAAACCTGTTACCAAGGACCAGTGATTAGGAAACGTAATCGGCTATTCTTTTGATTAATGAAAAGACAACTTTATCATTGTCACTGTTTACTTACAGGGAATGAAGGTGTCATATACTTGGCCTTAACCCCGCGTTGTCCTAAAGTGGCATTAAGGTCAGATAAGAAAACAGTGTTCTCTTTGTTTTTTTTTTTTTTTTTTTCTTACCTAATTCTCTTAAATTAGGAGTAATGTCAAGATCAAGATCGTGGTTGACAGTTCCGTCTAGCGATATAAAAATGACAGTTGGTGCAAAAGTATGCGTTCCGTTGGAATAGAGTGGCGTTGTTTCTTTATCGGCATCAAAAACTTGGCTGGATGCGACTAAACATATAAAACCGAGTATCCCAAAAAGGACCCAAACAAATCTCCTCTTGTAAAATGCAACCTATTTTTTTGTAGTCATTTAAAAAGGGTGCGCTTATCACTAACAGCCTTTTTTTCTTACTTGCTCCTCGGGTGGTTCTGGTGGCCCTAGCGATTGATAGTCAATATGCTCGGTCGTCGGTAATAATCTTTCTCTTTCAGTTGAGCTCATTAAAAAAAAAAAAAGATATTTGTTTTATTGATAAATTAAGAAAGATAAAGGGAAAAAAAAAAGGGAGTTATGCAAGGGAAAAAAGGAGAACTATAAGAGGCGGACTTCAAAGCTCGTCATTTTCATTTTCTGCTCGACGAGGTTGACATCTAAAAGAAGATGATACTCCTACTACAGCATGATATTTGTAAGCCTCATAAAGCTATAAAAAAAAAACTTAGCAAATATGCCTTTGAACATTGGTTAGTTCTTACCATATCTTTCATGCCGTCTATGCCCATAATATAATCATCAGCTTCTACTCTATTGGCCAAGTAATCAGGTGGCATCATCGGAAAACGAATGCATTGTAATATCAAGGCTAGATCTGATGCAAGATCATGTGGCTCTACGTGTATCATTGTACTCTCGACCTTATCATTACTGGATTCTACATGTATCTCATCTACAACAACAACGCTTTGAGTCTCATTCAAAACAAGTGGTTGAACTGCCTGAGTTCCCTCTTCTTCATCATCTTCGTCTTCTTCAATGATTGCTTGAGATATCACTAACGGCTCCACATTAACCACAGAAGATAAAAGCTGTGTTCGTGTTATTGAAGCGTTCGGCTTTTCAATAATGACCTTTTTTTCTTTAATAGGCGCGCCTCTCACTTTTGCCCACTTTAAAATTGCCTCATAAAGTTCTGTTTCTTCAGGCAGTGCGCCTATTTCTATATCGAGTGCCATTTTTATCACTTTTGCTTTCGCTTGCAGCCACGACGTATGGTTCACTAAAGTTTTCATTTCCGCACTAGCAAAACATTTACATATATCTGCTGTCTTTTCACATCCAAAGATATCTATTAAAAAAAAAAAAAAAAAGTTAAATATATAAAAGTCAAAAACTCCCTCAGATGGGGGGGGGTTACCTGCATAATCCCAAATCTCCCAAATATTATCTTCATTTAATTCTCGACGCAAATAACGTAAGGCTTCTTCTCGTATAAATTTGATTTGGAAACGATCTGACGCTTTTAACATTTCATAGGCGTCATGAACCCCTTCGATATTGATTTTGAATGAATAACAATAGCTCAGTAGCCGATAAAAAGTGGCATGTTGAACGCTGTGAATCTTGATCTCGTGTTGTCCTGATTCTTTCATGCCGTTGGTAAAGAGCATTTGGAACCAAGGCGAAATGGCAGCGAGTATGTTTTTGTGACCATGAAATAACCGAGATTCACCTTCATGATCTTGCTCATAAACGAGAAATGACACGTCAGAAAATTCCTGTGAGTTGATGTAACGAGCAAAAGGGGGTGCTGTTTCCATTAGATTATTTGGTGTCATTGTGTGAACTTCTGATTTGAGAATCGTAATATTGACTGATAAGGAGAGCTGATCTCGACTTATAAAAGGAATAATACTTGAGAGTGTACCTAAAGCATCTTCACCCCATTTGGTGTTTTCTACATTAAAACGATTATCATGCTGTTTTCTGAGGAAAAAAAAAAAAAAAAAAAGGTAAAAATCCTACTTTCACTGTACCATACAGGTTGAAGCCCTAAGTAAAATAAAATAAGAAATCATGCTTGCTTTGTTTTGTAACTATTTTACTTTTTCCTACACCAAAATCATTGTAGTAGCTGGAAGGGTTCGTATTGTTGATTTTCAATGCCAATTGAACGTTTTTTCTTACTCCCCTTAATGAACCTGGTGAAGTTTCATGCATTTGAACGTAGACTGAAAGCATCTAAGTCAGCATTTATTAGTGATTTTTTGTACATGTATACAGTGTTATCTTATTTACATCAGGATTCTTTACTTTTCCTTTATAAATCTAATAATAGTGTAAGCATGAAAACATTCTGTAGTATTTGTTTTATTACTTTAATAGACCTATTTGAATATAATTAGACGTGATGGCTTTCTTCTTCTATGAGAAACCAACCATTTTAAATCATCAAAATAAAGAGGTGGACTGCTGTATTCTATACCTAAACGTAGCTCGGACCATTGGGGTACTCGCCAATGACATGTAAAAGAGCTCTTTACATGACCATAAGCTACAAACGCTTTGAATACAATCGCTTATAAGACTCTTCTTTTTATTACCTTCCACTTCACTCATTATTAATGCAGAAATTAGAAGGTTAAAAAAAAAAGAAGTATCTGTTTTTTTTTTTTTTTGTATTTTTAAGAACTTCAATTAATCACTCCTTAAATCTCAATTCAAGTGACAATACAGCCGGTATGAGTTCCGTGGCAAAGTGACTAAATATAAGGACACAAAAGCATTCCAATAAGTCGCACATTGTACAGCAACATACTATGTACATGGGCTGGCATTTCATTGTTTGTAAAAGAAGTTTTCTTTTTTTTTTGAAAAAGGAGACAGGATGAAGTACTAACCGGATACTAGGTTCAGTACATTAATTAATGTACACTTGATTCTATAGCCTAAGACAACTCCCTTTCACATAAGAAATAATGTAGGTTGGAACACTAAAGTGACTCCCAGTTTATACAATAATATGACTTCACATATACACATACTGTCAGTCTGCTTTACAAGTGTACTGTTTAAAGTGATTTCTTTAGTCTACTTTATGGTAAGCGGAATATCAAATATAAAGACATAGGCCAATCATGACATGGTAATCTTTTAGATAGATGCTTGGAGCATTGGATCAATCAAACTAAGTAGGCAATGCAAATAAACAAATCCTTCACTGAATTTACTAAAATTTTATATTATACACTTGATAGTTGATTAATCAATAAATGCTCTAAGAATAGAGAAATGCCTGTCTCACGCCAGAACAATGAAATTGCTGATCTCAAAAAAGTTTTGCTTTTCTCAATCTTTTTTTTTTTTTTTTATCTCGTTTTCTTTTCTTTATACATACTTTTCGAGTACATGAGAAGAAAAGAAAAAAAAAAACAAAAGCACCTTTTTGATCCAAAAAGCTTTAGAATTAATAGATCGTCCATATTCAGGGTCACAAAAAGAAAAAGATCTAAAACACCTCCAGTAGCAGCATCTAGCGCTGCTGCAACAAAGAAAGAAAGAATCAAACAAGAACGAGGAGAGAATGCAGAAATGACTCAGTCTCTTAGTAACGAAATTGCATTTCTTATTTCAGGAATTATTCTTGCTGGCTTAGAAATCAACGCGGATATGCAAATTATCAAAAAACGAACAAACAAGTTTACGTGCATTATCAGGAGGTGTAGTTACTAGAGCAGAGGAGAGAGCGGGACTAGATGTCAGTATAATCAAAAAATTGCTTGAACGATTCAAGAAGAACAACAATATGTTTTGGAATCTCAAGTTTCATTAAAAATCATTTATTTAACAACAGCAAATATAACGTCAGTCATAATATCACAACGACATCGACTCGGGTGACAGCAGCTCAGTGAATAGCAGCTCGGTGAATAGCAGCACATACGGTGTTGGCTCGGATGACAATGACGCGAGTGGCAATGTTTGCCGCAATTTTAAGAAACTCATGGGCATCCACAAGCGTGGGAAGGTTCTTGACGTCTCGCCTTGCATTTTCTTGGAACAATCCATGGAGGCACAAGCTGTCAAGCTGAAAACAAAGCTACTGTATGAGTCTATCTACGGCTCAATAGACATACTGGCTGAGAGTTGTCTCGAAACACGAGACAAAAAAAAAGCCAAGCAGGCCTTTGCCAACGTTGGCGGTGGGATGCAAGGTAAAGTGCAGAAAAAAAAAAAAATACATTCATTTCCTGGACAAAATCTGATCTATTTCGTTTCTCAAGATATCTTAAATCACATCGATGAATCTTCCAGGAAGATTCGGCTTATCTTCATAGACTTCGCGGCTTTCTCCACAAACCCTGATAATATCAAGACATTCATGCGGTGGGTTTGAAAAATAGCATTCCAATCATTTTTACTCATATGTTTTTTCCTTACAAAGCAAACACAAAAACGCTGTCGAAATCGTCGCCGACTTGGGACACTAGGCTGACTGTTTTTCGCGGCACGACCTCAAGCAAGAAAAAAACCTTGTACGCTTTCACTGCCGCTCAAAAAGTGTACAACGATCCCTTCGATATCTTCTCCTATACCGTACTTTTGTTAAACCTGGGCAAGATTTAATAAAATAAAATATAAAAACAAAAATAGAGGGAAAATATATAAAGAGTTTATATAAGATTTAATATCTGAGCTGCTGAAACTAATCAACTGAGTATATACGGCTACAATAATTACAGCTAAGGCGCATAACAAGACCCAGTTATGAAATAATTGAAACTTTCACGTCCTAGCCTCATGTGAATAAAACATTCTCAATTGTATGAATTTCAAGTCAAAGGACGTAGAGTTGCAATCATTCTTTCTTAATGACATATATCTCGAGTTCGCTTAAAAAAACGCAAGTACATTATACTTTACTCGACATTATGCTCTAATAGCATAGTTTCTGAACATGCATAAAAGTAACATTTATCTGTTACTAAGATGACAAAGCATACTTTACTTAAAGGAAAACTAACAACAGTTCATTTGGAAGATTAAACTAAACAGTCTCGATCTTTCGCAACTAATGTTGAGAAGATTTGCTAGACTGCTGGTTTGCAAGGACATATCATTGTTCGCATAGTTTAGCAAACTTAATTTAATCATGTGGGCACTTAACGTTTGACAGAATAGTATTACAATAAAGCTCCCACAGTGGAAAATGCTAATGACTCGATATTTTTCTTTTTTCTTTGGACAACAATACTAAAAAGATCAACAGTTATGTGTCTTTGAAGTAAACGCGTAAATTTTTCTATTTATTCCGAAATTTCGCGCCCGTGCCGCACTTGGTACATTGTTCGAGAATGAGTTTGTTTTGTTACTTCAGTTCCATGCTTTATTACTTCAGTGTTTTCTTCTTTGTTCAAATAACGAAACTACCGTGTTCAAGGAAAAATATAAAGTAAAAAACAAAAGAAAAAAAAAAAAAAAAAAACCGAGCTTAACCCAAGAACTTGAATAAAAGGACAAAAAGAAAACTCCTAACTTTTTTTTTTCTTTTTACCTCTATGCCTGATTTCTTTAAAAAGAAAAAACAACATAAAGCTGAAACATGTCTTTTGACAAAGAAAAAGAATCAGCACTAAATGGTGGTGGTTATACACCTCATCTTCAACAACACTTTTTTAACCCTACGACCCAAAATAATTCCGGAGCGTCATCTCCTTCTTTCCACACAATGCCAATGTACAATAATGGTCTATACCGTTTGCAGCAGCAGCAAAAGGCCAGTACAGATTCATCCAACAATGTTCATTTTAATCGTCAATTGACCTATGCACAAAATTCTCGCCAGTCTTCAACACCTCATCATCACGCTCGTACTGCTGCTGCTATGGCTCGTTCTACGCCGGCTTCTTCAACTGTGACAATCACTGATCCGAACAATCCCCAGAGAACATTCACTCGTATGGACATCTCCAGCAGTAATAATAGCAACGATCAACAGCAATCATGGGCTACACTGGATATGGGTGGCATGAGACTAAAGAACATTTCTTCACCTTTATTCACCTACACGTTTCTCACCTCACTCTACCTTAATCATAACAGTTTGTCTACTTTACCCACTGATATTGCTAAACTGGTTAATCTCAAAGTTCTGGATTGCTCAAGTAACAATTTAACCGCCATTCCTCCAGAATTAGGCATGTTGGTTAATTTAAAAGAACTGTTATTTTTCGACAACACTATTTCAACCTTACCAAACGAGTTGGGTATGCTTTATCAACTTGAGATGTTGGGCCTTGAAGGAAATCCTATTCAACCAGATATTAAGAATTTACTGTTGAATGAAGGTACTCAAGCTTTGATTATTTCTTTAAGAGAAAATACACCAGGTAAAGATATGCTTTTTTTTTTTTTTTGCATAATTTACCAGTGATTTATAAATAATGATAGTTGGTTTACCTCCTCCTCAACGTGAATGGGTGGTCGTAAATAGTGACAACATGGAAAATGATCCAGGTAAATGAAATATTTTATTATTTTGCTTCAAGTGATTAACAAAAAAAAAAAAAGATAAATTCACGGTTTTATGCTATAACATTCTGTGTCAAAAGTATGCTACAAGCCAAGCTTATGGTTATACACCTTCATGGGCATTAAACTGGGATTACCGCAAAGACCTCATTGTCTCTGAAATCTTTGGGTATAATGCAGATATTGTCTGTTTACAAGAAATTCAGTGGAAAGAGTACGATGGTGCGTTAGGTGATATATTTAAGGAACGCGGTGACTATGATGGCGTTTTCTTTCCCAAATCTCGAGCGAAAACAATGGCAGAAACAGAGAAGAAAGAAGTAGATGGTTGTGCCATCTTCTACAAAGCTTCCAAGTAATTGCCAACCTTTATTTTTTTTTTTTGGTTGCACAGCATTGTATTGACATTTAACTTATTAGGTTTGATCTTATTGAACACAACTTATTAGAGTATAATCAGAAAGCTATTCAACGCCCTGATTTTAAACAAAGCGATGATATATATAATCGTGTTATGGTTCGAGATAATATTGCTGTTATGGCTGTATTAGAAAACAAAGTAACCTTAGCTCGTGTTCTCGTTGTGAATTCACATATATGCTGGGACCCACAGTATGCGGATGTCAAATTAGTCCAAGTAGGGTTAATGATGGATGAGATAGAAAAATTTGCAGCAAAGCATTTATCACCGCCTTCAACTTCACCAAATGGACCAACGTATCCATCGACTAAAGCATTGCCTATGGTGATTTGTGGTGATTTCAATTCGATTCCTAGTTCTGGTGTTTACGAGTTTTTATCTAAAGGAAGCCTTGCACCCGGTCATCCTGAATTTGGCAAACATTCTTATGGTGCTTATACAACAGAAGGCATGACGCATAAGCTTTCTGTGAAGAGTAGTTATAGTCATATTGGTGAATTAGATATCACAAATTACACACCTGGATTTAAGGGAACTTTAGATTATATTTGGTACGCCAATAATGTATTAGACGTTGTTTCTTTGTTGGGAGGACTTAATGCTGAATATATTAAGAAAATGGTTGGCTTTCCTAATGCCCATTACCCATCAGAGTAAGAACCCCAATCTAGAGTTTTGCACTTGTATACTAATTTTGGCTCTTATAGTCACGTTCCTTTGTTAGCAGAGATGAAGATCAAAGCTCTCCGTGAGCCAAATGAAGAAGCGAATTTTGGGTTTAACTCCTTTAAAAAGTAACCATCATAGTAGCTTATTTTTCTTTTTGTCTTTATATATTTTCTTTTCCTCTTTTCACTTTTTTTTTTTTTACCTGTACATTTATATATAACAAAGTATACATGTATAATGTATTTTATACACTTATTTCATAAATTATTAGATCACAACTTAAAACTCTTTGACATTAAATAGATTTTAAATTTGACGTTTCTTCTGATAATATACATGTCTCTTTATTGCTCTATTATTACTCGGTACTTCCTCTACTAATCCAGTGTTGATGAATTTGAACTAATTCAGGTATGATTTTGCTTTCTATTTCAACTTCATTTTCTAATTCTTCTGGTGTAAGTGACAACACTTTTTCACTTTGTTGAGTAATAAATGTGACGACTTGTTTACGAGTCTTCAACATGTTACCAATAACGACTTGGTGACCATACTTGGTAAGTGCTTGACGAGCTTTGGGTACTAAAAGATTATTATCCGTCTCAAGCTACAAATATGTATGTCAATATCATTCTTTTCTTCCATGTACTTTTTTTTTTTTTATCTACCTTGAATGAAACAATTAAACCATGAGCTGCCCAGTTACTAACAAGAGGCTTTAAAAATTTAGGTACTTGATCTAATGTGAGTGTTAAAGCGCCATCACGGGATTGTATTTTGTGTTCAGCCATTTTCTGGGAAGGAATAAAGAAATCACTGACAGCTGCTGCAAGGTAATACATGGCTCTATTTTCCAAACGTGCCAAAATTTTAGTTCCTGCCTGAAGTTTAAATAAATATTCTGGTAAAGTAACAAAATCAAGCATTAATAATTGATTGTCCTTTTTAACTTGGTTGTATTTTGTTAAAATCTTGTGCATTTTGACTGTATGTTCAGGTAAAACTATAAACCGTGTCAAATATTATTTCTTTTAATAATCAATACCATATTTTTACCTTGAACAGAGCCATCCTCTTTTGGTTCCAAATAGTCCAAAAAGTTAAGACGAGAAGGTATAAAGTGTCTATGGTAAGGAAGAATACTATTTTGTCTATGCATGAATACAACTGCATAACCAGCTTCCAAAAAATATTCGGTAGAAATAGCACCACGGTTACCGTTACTAAAGTTGTCAATAAATCGGACTGTTTGATTTTCAAGAGGAACAGTAGTGCCACCACTCTAATAAAAAATCACTATAAGATCATGCTTTATCAACAAAAATATACTTACGGTCACTAGCACCACCTTGTTACCTTTCTGCTGATGAAAGTCAACAAACGCGGTCAATTTGGCTTCAAATTCAGGTAGATTGGCGGGAGGCTCATTGTTTTGAAAATAAACATCAGGGTCAATGACACCTTGTCCATTGTCAAGGATGGTGTTATTAGGAATTGTAACAGTTTCAGCAGCCATCGGTTGAATTGATCAAGAACGAGTAAAAAAGTATAGCTCTTCGAGAAAAGAGAATAATACTCACAATTAAATGACATTAGTAAGGTTCAAGTCACAATATTAAGTTTCTGATTGGACAGCTTCAAAAATACTATAGAGTTTTCCCATTTATTGCGGGATTATATCACGTGATATTATAAATTCTAAGCAGTTAAGTTTATTTTAATAGTTTCGGATAATTGATACGTTTGCGGTGGTGAGTGTGAAGCTAATGTTCGTATATAAAAACTGATTCCGAGACTTATCAGTAGTTAAAACTATTAAAATTATATCGTTTGTCCTAATAATATATCGTTTCTCTTTCAATTCTGTCGTTCTCTGTCAATATCCAATTATCCAAAATATATCACTTTTAGACAAAAATATAAAGTTAAGGAAAAGCTTGTTTTATTTCAATATATTCAATGTAACATTATTTAACTATTCAGCAAGTTCTAAACCTTCATCACGTGATTTTCTTTTAAGTAATTGCAATTTAATAATTCACAGTTCATGTCATAATATATCAAGCGCGGTTGGTTAAGTGGTATAATCTTCGCCTGCCACGCGAAGGGCCGGGGTTCGATTCCCCGACCGCGCAAACCTTTTTTACTTATTTTATTTTTTGTGGTGCGTGTAGTATTATCAGATTTTCTTAAAGAAAATTGTGCGCGCCCGCACGGGCTAACGGGCCCTTTTAGATAATCTGTGTTTTCTTCAATGTCTTCATATTAAATAAACTCTTACCTGATTTAAAACAAAAAAAAAAAAAAAAAAGCCCGCACGGTTTAAATGGTCTTGATGGGCCACAAGCAGCAAGCTAGGAATTGGATTAAACAGCATATATTTACAGGCTGGCTTTCTTTGGCCTATACTCACCTCACTGCATGAACTTGATATACTGCTCAAAATTGGATGTGCCGTCAATGTGCTTTGGTTGTATCATTGATACCTATGTACCCAACAACAATACCAGGTCTGAAGAATCCGAAGGGTTGTTCAAATTCAGAAAATAAAAACAAAAATCAAGAATTAACCAAATTCAAAATTGTATGAGCTTTATTATAAAAGATAGAACTCGGTATTTATATATCTATTTTGTATACTACAGCGGTTTGACATTATAACGTCAATAATTTGATGAGAGACATTTGTGCATTAATGATAATCCTGAGACATATGACTGTGTTTCTATGACGACACGTGTTTTAAATGTTTGCATATATATATCTACAATATTGGCGATAGTTTTATATGAGTGTTTTTACCAATAAGCATGAACGTGTTAAGTAACAATCATTGGTCTGCATCATTATGAAAAATTATATGATAAGTCGTAACGAATTAACAGTAAGTGTGCACTCGGACACAACAAGGTCATTTTCTGCTGTAATCTTGATATTGTCTTTCCACACCTTCTTTGTCCGTTATATTCTCGCTCCCCAGACGAAAGAGTGAACCAAGATTTTCTTTGTTAACTTCTTGATTTTAATGTAACATTATAAAATCTAGCTAATATCAAATAATTGCATGATTTAAAACAAAAAAAGAAAAGTACGCTCGCCCCTTTGAATTTATAGTGTCCTAGATTTATTCGAAGACAGTATTTGATCTAGAGCTTATTTATACATATTCAAGGCATTATTTAGCAATACATGAATTTGCTGATAACGATCATTGATCTGCATCATTCTGTAATATTTTATGAGAGTTCGAAACGAATTAAAACAGTAAGTGTGTGATCGGGCAGGGAACAAGCGAAAAAAAAAAAAAAAAAAAAAGGCGCCCTCTGTCTCAGTGATTTCTCACCTTCTTTGCCTCTTATTCTTTTTCCTATAGCAGATTATTTACAGGCATTCCTTTGTTTATTCCTATAGGGAAAGATCCAAAAATTGCGTGATTTAAAACGAAACCTGCTTTTTATTAGTGTTTATTATTCAATCGTATGGACAAAATATGTGCACTATAATATACCACAGAAGAGCAGTGTATACCAAAGAAATGACAAAAATCATGGATATTATATCAACTGACGTGTTTTAACCAGTATGTTGCTTTCAGCTTTCCTCTCTGTTACTCTGGAAACAATAAAATTACTGTCGAGTTTCTGTTTCTTAACATAAGTTTCATGGTCATAGAAGACCTTTTTTTTTTCCAGTAATAAGGGAGTATAAAGTCTAAAAAGCTGTGTCTACCTACAACGCACGTAATAATCACCTATTTCAACTTAATGTTATGATGTATTTACTCGGCTTAAAAGCATATTATGAGAGAGTGATGCGAAAAATGGAATTAGTTCTGATAGTTATACTTGTCAAATAATATATACAAAAGAGTTATATAGCCAAAGACAAAGTACTCATAAGCAAGTATGACTTACTAAATCGTTGTTTCGTAGCATCTCTCCTCGTATGCACGACTTAAATTTATCAGCGCTCTTAAAGCAAAACCATTATACTCTATGTTTCTTTCTCTTAGAGAATGTAGCTTTGTTGAATAAAAAAAGAAAAAGAATATTTCTTTTTACCAAACACGAAGGTACTAATACCGCTGCTATGTGGATATTATAGGCAAGGCACTAGTATTGTTTATCCTTTATATATATATATATATATATATTATGTTAACTCTAGTGTCCTTTAGGGTTTTAATGGTAATACACTCATCCATTAGAGCGAACTGTTTAACTGTACCATAACCTGCGGTGGTGGTGCCTAAAAAAAGTTACAGTCACATTACAGTCACGACGGACCTTTTTTTCGTTTACTTTCACCACAAGCATTTTTTTTCTCTCTCGCTTTAACAGCTTCAAAAAGTTAGCACTCATGGGACCGCAGAAATCGTTTAAAAAAAACTCATTTAATAAGAAGAAGCCTGTCTATGGCTCAACTCTTCCTAAGGCCATGCAAGAAGAATTAGACGAACAAGGTAAATAAAAAAAAAAAAACAAACAAACAAACAAAAGGAGACATAATATAACAAATATTTTCAACTCAGAGAAAGATGATCGTCAATTTGGAAAGAAATTCACCATCAAGATCGCCAATCGTAAAGAATTAAGAAAGCAGAAAAGATCAGAAAAAGGAAAGCGCAAACAGGAAAGCCACCAAAAGAAGAGGTCTTTTGAACAAACCACAAAGACCGATAATACGCGCAAACACGAAAGCCACCAAAAGAAGAGACCTTTTGAACAAACCACAGAGACCGATAATAAGCGTCAAAAGACAGAACCCAAAACAAAGGCCAAGACAGAAAAGCCGCCTGTTGAAAAGAAGCAAGTAGAGAAAAAGAAAGAAAAGACACCAGCAGAAGCTATGCAGCGTCTCTCAAAATCCAATCCTGGTCTTTACAAGTTATTGCAATCTGATAATTTAGTCGAAGGTGGAGCAGCCGTGAATGATGTTGATTTCGCTGAAGACGACCGTGATATCGCTTATTGGGAGAAAAAGTTAGGATTAAATAAAAAGAAAAATAAGAAACTTGGTAAAGATTTTGAAGAGGATGGTCTCCTTGAAGTTCTTGGAAATATTGCTGGAGATGAAGCTGATAGTGACCAAGACGATGATATGGAATACTTGAGAAAAAAGAGACAAAGACAGGCTGAAAAAAAGAAATCAGAAGATGCTGAACAAAATGCAGAAAAGGTCAGTGTGTTAAATGTAAAAAGGAAGAAGTTCAAAAAGAAACTTACTAGTCTAACTTATAGGTCGTTGATGATATTTTTGCTGATTTCGATAGTGAGGAAGACGACGAAGAGGATGACGAAGAAGAAATCGACCTCGAAATGGAAGACGATAGTGAAGAGATCGCAGAAGACAATACCGATAGTGAAGAAGATGTCGAAGAAATCGGAGAAGATGATATTGATAGTGACGAAGCTGGATTAGAAGAATCTGAATCAGAGGAAGAGAGTAAACCTGAGTCAACAAAGGCAAGTGTTTTGACAAAATATGTACCCCCTCACTTACGAAAAGCTGCCACTACAAAATCCGAGATACAAATCAAGTTGCAAAAGCAATTACAAGGTCAACTTAACAGATTAAGTGAAAGCAACATGGAGAGTATTTTACTTGAAATTGAAAAATGCTATGGAACTTATGCTCGCCATGGTAAAAAAAAAAAAACAATAGAACTTCCAAGTTGTCATGGTAGCCAACCTTTTTTTTTTTTTTGTAGATGTCACTTCAACTTTGACAGAAATCATTTTAACGTCCATTTCTCAAAAAGCAAACTTGTTGGATTCTTTTGTAATTACTTATGCTACTATTGTTGCAAGTCTCTATCGCCTTATTGGCATTGAATTTGGTAATAGATACTCGTATTTTAAAATAATAGTTACTGATTTATATTCATTTAGCTGCTCACTTTGTACAAACATTGGTTGAAATGTTTGAAAAAGAATACAAAAAATGTAGAAATGCTATTCATAAAGGAGTGACTGAAGGTGATGAAAGCATAGAAGGATCCAGAGAAAGCAAGAATTTGTTGACTTTAATTTTGGAATTATATAACTTTCAAGTGTTATCATGCGTCATTATTTACGACCTTGTACGCATGCTTATCAGTAACTTGGATGAAAATAGTGTAGAATTATTACTTAGAATTGTCAGAAGTATGTAGCTCTCTTTTGATATTTGCTTTGACTAATCTTATTGTTGACAGCTTCTGGCCCTGAGTTAAGATCAGATGACCCTGCTTCTTTAAAAGATATTATCGATGAAATTCAAAAGGAAACAGCCAAGCGTGACCCTAAAAGTATATCGTAAGTAAATAAGTTCTCCCTGCGTGTGTATAATGCAACTGACATGTTCTAGCACTCGTCATAAATTCATGTTAGAAACTATTGCCAACGTGAAGAATAACAAGATTAAACACGGTCAGACTGCAGGCGGTCAAGGAGACAGAGAGATGGTATCTAAAATGAAAAAGTTCTTGAACGGTTTAGCCAAAAAGCGCTCTGTTCGTAGTACAGAAGCACTACGTGTCAGTTTAGATGACATTCGTAACGTAGAAACAAAAGGTAAATGGTGGCTGGTGGGTGCTTCTTGGAAGGATAATCTCGTTGGTACCGAAAGCAAATACAACAGCAGTAAAGTTCCTGAAGATTTAAAGAAAGACCAGTCTATGCAAGAGGCTTTATTGAAGCTTGCGAGAAAGCAAGGCATGAATACAGATATCCGTAGAACTATTTTTGTTACTATTATGAGCGCTGAAGTAAGTATATAATGGTTAGGAAACCAGCCTTCTTACTGAGTATTTTATGATAGGATTACTTGGATGCCTTTGAGAAATTAATGAAGCTGGGCTTAACAGAAGTGCAGCAACGAGAAATTTGTAGAGTAATGTTGCAGTGTACTGGCAATGTAAGACCTTTATTTCTATCCAAGTCTTGATGACTCACTTTATTACAAAAAAATAGGAAAAATTATACAATCCCTACTATATGCTTGTTAGTAAAAGACTATGCGAGTTTGATCATTCTTTTAAGGTGACTTTCCAATACTGCTTATGGGATTTCCTTCGAGAATGTGGCGAAAGTGAAGTTGGTGGCTTAGAAAGAAGTGCTGCAGAGAACTCTGTGAGTGATGATAGAAAACATATACGTCTGAACAAGTTATCTAATATGGCCAAATTTTACGCTTCCTTGATTGCTAATGGAGCACTTACGCTTGCCATTCTGAAGAGTGTTAACTTTATGTCTGTGAAACGTAATGGCCGTATCTTTTTGGAGATTCTATTTGCCAACTTGCTCTTACAGTTACAAGCGGGTGGCGCTCAAGCAGTGGCCAATGTTTTTGGAAAGATCTTGGAGTTGCGTACGTTAGCTCAAGGTTGTAATTTCTTCATGTTAGAAACTGTGACCAATGGAAAGCATACAGGTTTAAGTGAGTCAGAATTAGAAAAAGTACAATGGAGTTGTAAAATAGCTAGAGAAGTTCTTGGAAGTAGTAAATAATAAAATAATATATTTGTTTATTAGGGAAAGAGTTAATATATATACTCTACTATACATATGATAGTAAGAAAAGAAGAATCTATAAAGCCTTATATATCTATAGAGTGCTGTTTGAAACTAAATGGCCAATGATATTGACAACATCTTCACTATGTTCAACAGAATATTTTGCTGAAGTGATTTTAGTCAATGGGCCCACTGAAATACAAAATGTATTGTTGCTATCATTTTCTTTAAGGGCATCAAACATATCTTCATCTGTTTGATCATCGCCAGCACACATCGTAAAATCGGTATTTTCTTGTTGTTTAATACGTTTCACTACTTCTCCCTTATTTACAAGCAAAGATCTTACTTCCAAGTTCATTTTACCCACTAAAATATCCACACCAGGAATCTTTATCAATTCTTGATGACATAATTTAGATTGTTCAGTGCTAATCAAATCACTTGGTTACTTTTACGCTGATAAGGACTCTTATAAAATAATGACTTACGCTTCATTGGTATCTTTCGCGTTACGGTAATGCCAGGTAATAGATGATTTTTTTTGTTCAATAACTGTTCCAGGGTTACAAAAGGTATATTTCTCAAATATGTTTAAAGCACTTTCTTTCCATGACATATCAGCCTTTTCAAGCATATCTACCCAATCGTTTAAACCTGCCTTTTTCATAAAAGAACCATGTTCGGCACTCAATCCTAAGCGAGGAATTTTTCCAAGATAAGTGTCTAAAAAGTGTTGATCTCGTCCAGAGATGATCCAAACTGTATTTAAGGGATCTTTACAAAGTTCCTTGAGATAAGTCAACAGTGTTGTTGTAGGTTGGGCATCAGCTGGATTACTCACAATGGGAGTCAACGTACCCTAATAATAACACTATAAGTATCACTTTCCGATAAGTGCTTTTACTTACATACGTCATAATCAAATAAGAACAAGCGTTTCTTTGTATTTTTATAAGCATTATACAATAATGAAGTGTCCAATGGTTGTGTAGTCTTTGCGATCATTAAAATAAATGTAACGAAAAAAAAAAAGAAAACAAAAACAAAAATAGAAAATCTTTTTATCTTACCAAATACATTATTCAATAAAAGTCCAAAGAAGAAGCTGTAGGCAATTCCAATTGATTGATGCCGTGTTCCTGGTAACTACTATTGCTGACTAGAATTGTTGGAATAGCTGAATTGTTGTCAAGAAGTAGATACTGTTTCAATGCGATATTCACTGATGCAGGTTTTATCAAAGTTGCACAAATCTCTTCATCAATATTTGGAAAAAAATAAACGTTTTTTTTTTTCTAGTGGAAATAAAAATACCATGGCAACATCAAGTATACTTGGTTACCAATTGCTTCAGCCTGATCGTGGTATATAACAAGATATTTCTTTGACGTTATCCACTGCATAGTTATTTCAAATGATAGATATCTTGTAAAAAATCAAATAAAATATGTCTCTCTTTTAACGCGGAGACACTCAAGTATAAAATGGGCAGACGCCTTTATGATAAACACCAAATAGGAATCAAGCATCAGATTGGGTAATAGATAAAACAGCTTCTTGGTAGATGATGATGAGTCATTGGCCAATTATTTTAATCCTATATTAGAATATTCTTCAATGTTGCCTCTTTTTTTATATATAAAAAAAAGAAGGTCAAAGCGCACAATAAATAACCATTGAACCACGTAACAACGTATCGGTCTTTATCAGGTATACAGTAGTAGTACTATTATCATGATTAAAGAAATTCTTGACAAGTATAGAAACAAGTGTTATACCGTCCTTATTTTGAGGAGTTTGTAATTAAAATCGGATAATACTCTGAACAGTCATATCCTTCTATGTAACTACAAATGAGCCAAAATTTCCGTTTGTGTGTTCACAACAAAATTGATCGAGTACAGAATGTTGTTACGTGTCGAAAAAAAAGAAACACTTCAAATACAACTCCGCCTGCAGATCTCAAAAAAGATTTGCACTTTGAGGTATTCTTCAAAAAAAAAATTCTTAACTAGTTCATTATTTATACCTGAAGTAGCTTCCATTTGCTAAACATATTTGATAGTATACGATAAGTATAATCAGCCCACGGTATTTGCCTTCGCTTCGATAATAACAATTCAAAATGGTTGTGAATGCTGCAAAAAAAAAATATCTAACTTGCATAGTTTTTTCTTTATATTTTGCTTAAACATTGTTTCATCTTCATAATAATATTCAAGTTATTGAACCGAAACAGCTAAAGAACCAGTGGCATTATTAAACAGACGTGTAAATACGGGTTTTGCTAAAATCTTCGGTGAAGATATATTTCCTTTGTATATTTGGCTGTTCAACTTAGACAATGAATCCTATTTCTCACCATAATAAATCAAGCATAATATGACAAAGGAACGTATCAGAGTTCACAAACCGGCAACATTTTCTTTATAACAAATAAGAACAGTTATTAGGATTACTTCTTTTTTTTTTATACATTTTTTGCGAAGTTGTATCATTTAAGAAGGAAACTTACCAATAACGCTTATACTCTTACACTTTTGCCGTGTGAAGTTAGCGAATCCCACAAATATCTATTTGTAAAGAAAATATAGTTTTACTAGTATACCATTTACTAAGTACTAAAAAAGTGTTATATATGTCTTCGGGTGCCCTTTTTCTTCTGGTAACTTGGAGAGGTTGTAAGATTAGGCAAAGCATTTAAACGACAAACATACAATTATAGCATATCCTACAAGAAATCTATATTGTCATACAACTTCACTAGAGCCAAAAAGCGTCCTGAAGTTGGCAATGGCTTCAAAGAACCAGTTGAAAGTAAGCAATGGATTTCTTCCAAAGGGAATTATTGTCAAAGATAAGCTATACAGCTTTGACAAGGGACGTTCTTCAAACTGTTCATCACAGCCGCTAATTCTAGAGCTGAATGATTTAGACACGAAGACAAAAAGAATCGTGATGCTGGGATCTGTATGAAAGCGTAAGAGAAAGGCTATTGGAACGCAATAAAAAAGAAGCAGAAACGTCGAGAGATATATCACCTGTAGCCTCGCCACCTGTAATCCTGGAAAAAGAAATTATAAGTGGCTTTAACAGGACTGATTTTTTGGAATCCTTAAAAACAGTGAAAATCCATATATTCATCGACTCATCAATAGTACTTTTGGATTCTTCAAATATATATAATAATGATTGGTCAGTAGGTAACGGTCAAAAGATCTACCGTAGCAAACCAGATCAGGGTCTACGCACTTTAATATTAGCCAATCTAATTTGTTGGAATTACATTTCTGCGACTTTGATCTCTATTTTCCAATGAAGGTGCAATTACAGACGACAAAACTGCACCAAACTCTTACAAATAAAATACTCTTCCTATTCAAACCGTCTTCCTACGCAAAGGAGAGAAATAAGATTTTATATTACGGGCTTCTTTCCAATCAGAATCGCGGAATCACCGGCGATACTTTTTTTGATCGCATCCCACATGTTCTCATATACTATGTTATTCTATATAAACCCATAAAAATATTGATTCCTCTTTTTCTTTTTCATATGATGAACGACCGGGACACATATATGACTGTAACTTCAGTTGATAATTATAGTAAAACACAAAATCAATCAAGCGACGAGCTTTACCAAGGTAATAAATTGCCTTCATTTACGTCAGACTTTGAAGATGTGGAGAAAACGCTTCCTCAAAAATCAGCAAAAAATAATGGGTTTCAACTTGAATCAAGAGGTGATAAAATCCGATTCGGCATTCTTATGGTCGGTACACTTTTTGCTATGTTTATGATGTCGTTGAATTCTACAGTGGTAGCCCCTGCAGTAACTATTATTGCCACAGATTTGAATGCTGTTAGTTCACAAACATGGATTGCTACTGCGTATCTAGTAGCTGTAAATGCATTTCAGCCCTTGTCCGGAAAGGTAAGTAAAAAAAGATGAGTAGCAAAGCGACAACATCAATATTGTATACTTATTTCTCTCTTTATTTAGTTTGCTGATATTTTTGGAAGGTATACATCGTTACATATCATTTCAATGCTTTATAAAAGCTAATATTATAACTAACCATAGAAAAGTCATCTATTTATTTGCTATTTCCATGTTCTTTATCGGTTCATTGATTAATGCCTTGTCTACCAATATCAATATGCTAATTGCTGGACGTGTCATTCAAGGATTTGGTGGTGGCGGTGTAATGTCTTTAGTATACATTATTATTACAGATATTACACCCTTCCACCTTAGACCGCGCTTTCAATCTTTACTGACAGTTATCTATGGTATTGCCAGTGTTGTTGGCCCTCTTCTTGGTAACCCCTCTCCTTTTCTTTTTCTTTTTTTATCATCACTATCTGACTTCTGTTCATAGGTGGAGCTTTTGTAGACCATGCTAGTTGGCATTGGGACTTCTGGTTCAATATTATTTTAGGTGGTATCTCTTTTATTATCACTGTGTTCTTCTTAAAGGAAACAAACGTACAAACCGAATCAACACTCTTATCAAAAATAAAGCGAATTGATTACCTTGGTTCAGTATTTTCCATTGCTTTTATTGTTTGCTTATTACTGGCATTAAACTGGGGAGGAACTTATGGGTAAAAAAAAAAAAAAAAAGGAATGCTTTAAATTCATAGAGAATAACTAACTATATAAATTTCAAACTAGATGGGGAGATGCTCATGCTATTGGCCCATTTGTAGGTGCTGGTGTAAGTCTTATTTCCTTGATAGTATCTGAAGGCTGGATAGCGAAAGAGCCTCTTTTACCTGCATCTGTTATTCTCAACCCAGCCTGCCTCATTATTTACGTCTTCATTATGACACTAGGTCTTACTTTTACTGGAACTTTATATTTTGGTCCCATTTATTTTCAATCTGTGTTTGGAGCTTCAAGTACTGAGTCCGGTATTCGTCTTATTCCATTTATGGTTTGTCTTATTGCTGGCTCCATTGGTTGTGGCCTTCTCATTCGAAAAGTGACAAACATAAAATATTATCTCGTCTTTGGTGCCGCTTCCAATTTGCTTGGTTATGGTCTGTTTTTTACTGTAAACGAGCATAGTACTTGGGGACAGCAAGCAGGTTATCTCGCTTTCTGTGGTCTAGCATTCAGTTGCTGCCAGCAAAACGCTATTCTGTCAGTGCAAAGATCAGTAGAGCCTCAATTTATTGCCATTGCTACAAGTTGTGCGAACTTTGTTATGCTGTTAGCCTCGTCCGTTGGTATCGCCATTTACCAGCTCTTGTTTCAAATCTTTCTGAAAAGACAACTTGCTGCATTGACGCCCCAGCAATTAGCCGTAGCTGCTAAATATGGAGCACTTGAGAACTTTTTGTATATTCGTACTATGCCAGTAGCAGATCAGGTGCCACTTATCCATGCTTATTCAGAGGCTCTCCACACCGTGTTTATCATGCCTATTGCTGTTGCTGGATTAGGTTTTCTGTTATCACTTTGTACAAAGAATGTTCATTATGTCAATACAGCTGCTAAATCCGAAGCAGAGTCTGTTGTTACGGATGATACAAAGTAAAACGTACCCTCTTCTTTAAATTTACAACCATCACCAGCATTCTCAGTAATAATCTTTGTGAATCCTACACACACACTCACACTTAATACTCATATCTTAGAATTCAATAAATGTAGTATTAGAGTATGATGCCTATTTATAAAAAAAAAATCCTGTAGGCATGTTCATTATTTATGCATGATGTCAATTCAAAGTAGTGTTGTTTAATGCAAATGGTTTCAATTAATTATGATTGGCTAATGATATACTGCCACACAACACAACAACATGTTAAATAATGAACTCATCCAAAACCGCTCCCATTATTAATTCCTGTTTATAATTTTCTCATCCTTTATTTTTTTCTCTGCCTATTTTCTCTTTAAAAAAAAAAAAAAAAACCAGTTATGTATTCTTTATCCAAGCTGTTTTTACGCCCAAAATCAAAGTGTTTTATGCCAAAGATAGTACAGTCCAATGTAATTTAAATTCACAATAGAGTATCAAACCCTACCTAACATACATCATTTGTTTGGTTGTATAGATTGGTGCTACTTCCTTTTTATATTCAACAGCCAATAACAGTAATAAAATTAAGGGTCCTGTAATTGGAGTAGACTTGGGAACTACCAATTCATGCGTCGCTGTTATGGATGGTAAGAACCCTCGAGTTATAGAAAACTCAGAAGGAGCCCGTACAACACCTTCTGTCGTTGCATTTACAAAAGAAGGTGAAATTTTAGTTGGTCAAACAGCCAAGCGACAGGTAGATTGAAAAAAAAAAAAAATGATGATTGAAACAACAACAAGTAAACTCTCTTGTTAGGCTATTGTGAATCCAGAAAATACAGTTTATGCTGTTAAGCGCCTTATCGGTCGTAAATTCAATGATGAAGCTGTTCAGAAAGATATCCCTAGTGTTTCCTATAAAATCGTGCCACACAGTAACCAAGATGCTTGGGTCCAAGTGAGTGGCGGCAAGCGATATTCTCCTTCTCAAATTAGCGCCTTTGTTCTTGGTAAAATGAAAGAGACAGCTGAGGGTTTCTTGGGACGTAGCAAGGTCAAACATGCGGTCATTACTGTGCCCGCTTACTTTAACGACGCGCAACGTCAAGCTACCAAGGATGCGGGCAAGATTGCTGGGCTGGATGTTTTGCGTGTCATTAATGAACCGACGGCTGCAGCTTTAGCTTATGGTCTGGATAAGTCGAATGACCGAATGATTGCTGTCTATGACTTGGGTGGTGGCACTTTTGATATCTCTATCCTGGAGATTCAACACGGTGTGTTTGAAGTAAAATCAACCAATGGCGATACGGCCTTGGGCGGAGAAGACTTTGATTCCTTGTTTGTGCGCTACATTGTAGATTTGTTCAAAAAAGAGAGTAACGGTTTGGACTTGTCCAAAGACAGAATGGCCATTCAGCGTATTCGAGAAGCTTGTGAAAAGGCAAAGATTGAACTGTCATCTACTGCGCAGACAGAAATTAATTTGCCTTATATCACTGCAGATGAGACTGGGCCTAAGCATATCACTCAAAAAATCAGTCGTGCAACTTACGAATCGTTGGTGGGAGATTTGATTGCAAAAACGATCCATCCTTGTGAAAAGGCCATGAAAGACGCTGGTGTATCTCAGAGCAGTCAAATTCAGGACGTTATTTTGGTAGGCGGTATGACGCGTATGCCCAAAGTGGTGGAGACAGTCAAGAAGATATTTGGCGGTAAAGAGCCTAGTAAATCAGTCAACCCCGATGAAGCCGTTGCCATTGGTGCCGCTATTCAGGGTGGTGTACTTGCGGGTTCCGTCACAGATATCCTGTTACTCGATGTCACACCGTTGTCGTTAGGAATTGAGACTTTGGGCGGCGTATTTACTCGTTTAATTAATCGAAACACAACGATTCCCACAAAGAAATCCCAGATTTTCTCAACTGCCGCCGATGGACAAACACAAGTCTCTGTTCGTGTATTTCAAGGAGAACGTGAACTTTGTAAAGACAACAAGTTGCTGGGCGATTTTAACTTGACGGGTATCCCACCTGCACCAAAAGGTGTTCCTCAAATTGAAGTTGAGTTTGACATTGATGCAGATGGTATTGTCAACGTTTCTGCCAAAGACAAAGCCACTAATCGAGACCAATCCAGTAAGAAGCTATATATATATGATATGGATAGCCTACTTACTTTATATCATAATGTAGTTACTATTGCTGCTTCATCAGGATTAAATGACTCTGAAATAGAAAATATGGTGAAAGAAGCCGAGGCAAACGCAGAAGCTGACCGTCTTCGTCGGGAAACAATCGAAATGGCCAACAGAGCAGAATCGATGATTAGTGACACAGAAAAAGCACTTGACGATTTCAAAGATCAATTGGATAGCACAGAAGCAGAAAAAGTAAAGCAAGAAATTAACAATTTAAGAGCTGAAATAGTGAAAGCCGGTGAAAATAATACCAGTCCTGAAGACTTGAAGAGTAAAATAGATCAGCTTCAAAACAGTTCATTAAAGCTTTTCGAAATGGTCTATAAAAAGCGAGCACAAGACAATAACAATCCTCAGGATCAATAAACCCTTTGCAACAATATAAATGTGTTTTAATCTCTTTTAACTATTGATATAATATATAAATATGTATGTGTTATTATAAGATATTTGATAAGTAATGTAAGTGATTAAGAATTCCTTTTAGAGAGCGGTCGTGGTAGCATCGTTTTTGTTTGTTGTTTCTGTAGTAGCACCTACAACGGCATCTGCAGCAATGGGGTCAGTATCACCAGGTGCGTTCTCAGCTTCCGGATCGGTCGTCTTTGCATCACCAGTTGATACATGTTCCCCATCATCTCCATCGAGCTTTTGGTTTTTTTTGTTATAGCTAGGTAGTTTTTTAGCAAAAAATCCAGTTACACGACGAGTTAAAGGGGCTGCTGTTGTTTCCTCAGTTTTATGTTCAGTATCAAGATGCTGTTCTGTATCCTTGACTAAAACAAAGGAGTGAATACAAGGAGTCTAACTTATAAAGTATAGCTTATTTACCTGGTTCTTCTTGTTGTGACTCGTCTTTCTTTTTATTGTTATGGTGTCCACCAAATAGTCTGTTTAGAAATGACTGGCGTTTGTTGGCGTTTGTAGGATCACCTGATGCAGTAGGAGTTTCTGATTCATGCAATTCTTTATTACTCTTGTTTGAAGAAGAAGAGGAGGATGAAGAAGATGATGAGCTACTCGACTTTTTATCAGCATTTTCGTCAGTGGTATCCTCAGTTACAGCGGCTGTAGTACCTGTGGCTTCCTTTATGTTGTGTTGACTAGGTTGCTATAAATACAACTTGTCAACATAACTCATCATAACTTTTTAAGATATAGTTTTGGACTTACCTTTATCTTTGAATAAATACTTCCAAAGCCCTTGGTAACCTTTTTTTCACTCGTATTTTTTATGCCGTCCTCCACAGGGCTTTTAGACTCATGATTATCCTCTTCCTTCTTGGAGGCTTTCTTATTAAAGGGGTTATTGAACAGGTTTCTCTTCTTGGGCTTCTCTTCAGTGACAACTGCTGTAGTGATAGCAGTGCCTTCATCGTTTGAAAGAGATAATGTTGCTGTTTGATTATTAACGTCATCAATTGCTTTATCAAGTGATAAATCAGCACCAGTTTTTGCCTCGTCTTTTGAAACTACTGCTTCTTTAGGAGGAATAGCATCGATTGGATTAGTTTGGGTTGTGGTAGGTAATATTTCGGTTGTCATGGATATTGTAAAGAAAAGAAGGGAAAAGAAGAAGGTCGAAGAAGAAGCATATTTATATTTATTTGTTTGTTTGTTTATAATGCCTGAAAAAAGAAAATTTAAGGGGGAAGCTTTTCTTGTTGTTTCTGAAATCATAAACAATGTTTTCTATAAAACTTGTTCTGTAGTGTCACATAAACAAAACTGTAGTGACTTCAGCGTTGCAACGATTTCATTTGCTTTAAATAATAGCGCTTACAGTTTATTGGTAAGAAAGCGGGTTAGTTTATTCGTAAAGGCAAGTAATGCACTGTGGCACCTTGACTTGATTGTATTGCTTCTTAGATCAAATCTATCTAGAAGTAACAACCTTTGGAGAGGTTTTCTCAAGCTGAAAAGTGGTTTCGTCTGTAACGTTACTTGTATCGTTTTGTCAGGTTAAGGGTGCCTATAAAAATGGGGAATTATTGTGAAACACCCAATAAATACAAGTTGATTATCGAAATGTGACAATTTAAAATTTTGTCAATTTCCCAAAATTCAAATTTATTTGATTTTGTCCAACTTTGAAACGCATATATTTTAATTAAGGTGAAAGGGTAATTTACGAGATCATTCAATGTTGCTATGTCAACTGATGAATACGTGTGTACTCTATAATGACCTGTGCTACAAGCTGATTCATAAAAAACAGCCACTCTTTTAAAAACTATAGGGTAGTTTTTCAAAAACTATGGTTTATTTACCCCGCACTTTTGCAATTTTCCCATCATTTCAGGTCCCTTTTTAATTTTTTCTCTTCTTGTTTATTATTACATTATACTTTTTCCCTGTATAATATCAATAAGTATTGTTCTTATTGAAACGTCAACTGTCAATTGGTTATGTCCGAATATCATTCATTTTCGTTAGTTGAGCATCTTCCAGTCTCAAAGCCTGGTGCAAAGAAGGCACTAGCAGATCAACAGCAGTTCAATTTTGAAATACATACACCATCTCAATTCTCGACAAACAAGAACGATATATTGCACAGCATGAATGATAATAGTACTACTATAGTAGATCACAATAATAATCACCATGATGACTGGTCAAATCAAAATACTACTAATTCATTTCATGGTTTCGATTCTCTTTTAAATAACATGTCAAATCATAACAAGAATCATCATACAGCTCCAGTCAACTCAAACGAATACCAAAATCTGTTTGAATTCCTGCCATTTGACCAAAATGATGCTAGCCTTCTTGTCAATAATGATAAGTCAAGTTCACCACCTACATCTTCCTCTTCTGTATCAAATAATATCCATGCCGTTACTGCTTTTCATAATGTATGATATATAAATTCACTTATTACAATTCGTTACTAAAGTACAGCCATTTAACAGGAACATGAGCATGATTTGTTTTCTTCTTTTAATCAAACAAGTTCTGATAAATCAAGGACAATCATACCCTACTTTGACTCAATAGACGAACAATACAATAACGCAAAAGAGCCCCCTATAATGGTATGATAATATTTTGCCCTTTGCTTTTTCTCACGACAATGTTATAACACTTAAATATTCCAAAAACAAAACTTGTTATTAAGCCGCTTTTTTTTTTTTTATAATACTCGCTTAGAATTCACATTCAAATATAAATTTTACAGCTGTTCCAACTTCTTCTCCTTCCCCAACTAGAGCAATTAATCAGTCTTCCACCTCGTCCCCAGCTTACCGAATTTCGAACCTTTCACTTGTTCCACAATCAATTCAAACTCCTGCTATTTTAGGTAACCAAACTTTGCCTTTTGTTGCAAACATAGACTTACAAATCATATAGAATATCAGCCTTCTACTCCCAGTCGAATTAGCTCATCAGTTTCTTCTCGAATGATGCAAGGTATGGTGAATGCTACCAAAATGAAGCCTGCCATTCAAGCCTACCTTGGTGCAACGGACCCTCTTGAAGCTGGCGAAAGAACCGTTATTATTATGACTAGCAAAGTAGCCCAAAAAAGCTATGGCACCGAGAAAAGATTTCTATGTCCACCACCAACAACAATTCTCGTAGGTTCTAGTTGGTGGACTCCTCCATCCTTTAGTAAACAACGGACCGAGACCAACCAGTTTCAGAATGCGTCTTTTTACGACAAGGAAAATGTTTTGCGCGCTCCTCCTAATCTTACCATTTGTATTTCAGGTGAAACAACTGGTCAGCAATCAGGGCGAATTGAATGGTACAGTGTATCAGGCACACTGGTTGGACAAACGGGTAGTAGTGCTACGACGACGAATGCTCAAAAAACAGGTGCTTCTTCCGCAGCAAAAACAAGCAAATCAAATGAGACGGACCGTGAGAGTAAAGCCAGTAGCGAAGATTGGTATCGAAACACTAGAAAAGAAACAGTCGGTGGCGGTCGTTGTGTACTTAAACGACTATATATTAATGATGCAGACGAAAAGCGCAAAAAAGTAGAATGTCTCATTAAAGTGCAACTTGCCAATGGACTTATGCTTGGTACACTATCCAGCAGAGGAATCAAAGTCATCAGTAAACCAAGTAAAAAGAGACAAAGTGTCAAAAACATTGAATGTAAAAACTTAGAATTTTTTTTCTTTTTACGACCTTACTCTATTCATCGTGTTTTTTTTTTTTTTTGTTTTAGTATGTATTTATCATGGGACCACTGTGTCGTTATTTAATCGAATCCGATCTCAAACGGTGTCCACTAAATATTTAGGCGTCTCTTCTACATCAGGCGAATCTGCTATTTTTGACTATCCTGGAAGATTACAAAGCAACAATCTAGGGCCACCCAATAGTGATACTTGTTTTGTTGCAAGAACTGGTTCATGGGACCCTTTTATTGTTTGGATTGTTGATCCCACACAACACGGACAAAATGAAGGATACAATGCATCTGGACGAGCCGACGAATACATTGGATGTGCCAGTCTCGTGCCTACAATTCCCTATCCAAATCCACCTACAATCGCATTAAAAAACCGAACCAACCAACCACTTGCTGTGCGCTATAACCAACATATTGTTCTCCAATGCCTGACAACTGGTCTTGTCAGTCCTGTCATGATTATTCGCAAGGTCGATAAAGCATCTACAGTTGTTGGAGGTGCACGATGCCCTGACGAAATTGACCCTTCTTTTTCTGGAGGCGGCGAATTTGGCGATGAAGTTCTTGGCGATCCCGTCTCACAACTCCATAAGATTGCTTTACAAATTGTACAGCCCGAGAGCATCCTACAGCAGCAAGCACATCAAGCGGAATCCCATTTCCAAAACACTTACTTTCAAGGCCATTTCAATAATACACAGTCGTCTGAGAATATGATGCCCCAAATGACAAAAGGACCCGTCATGTATTTAGCTTGTTTGAATGATCTCGTAGGTACACACAAGACGACAGATAAACGTACACCCATGAAGGGTCTTCAGTTCAACACAAGTGCGGCCATTGCTGCAGCTGCAGCCGCTTCTGAATGCTACAACTTTACTGCAAGTTCACTTTCTGCTACGTTGAATTCAAATGCAGCAGCTCGCAAGCGTCGTGTTTCTATGATGGATGCACAACCTAATTATGGCATCTTGAACGATCAACAAATGCAAATATACAATGATTCTCTGGGAGAGCTTGATAATATGAGCATTCGTCGACGCGTGAGTAGTCTAAATGATACGCACAAGTATCCGTCTTCTCCACATATGCTTGGTCAAAGGTCTCATTCTATGTCTTCCGCACCTTCATCCTCTCCCTTCCAAGATAGATCTGCTGCAACTAATCGAAAAAACAGTCTGTTAGCAAATGGTGGCCAAGCGCTTGCTGAATTTGGCGCGTACTGGTCTGAAGATGTGACAGATGCAGCAGTTTGGACTATTGTTGGCACAGGTAAAAAAAAAGAAACTATGGTGCGACTATGACTGTGTATCTTAATTTTTTTTTTTTTTTTTATATATAGAATGTGCTCGATATACATTTTGGACGCCTCCATTTTTGGATGAAAATAAGCAGCAAGAAAATCAAATCACTGCACCACTTAGTACTCCTTTCCCTTGTTTAACCCATTTCGTCATCTCCAATGATGGTTATCCGGACAATGGCGGTGAAGAAGATTATATGATGACTGTCTCGGGTGAAAACTTTACAAGAGATCTTCAAATTTGGTTTGGCGACGTAAAAGCACCTTTTACGGAATATCGCAGTAGGGAGATGCTTGTGTGTCGATTGCCATCACGACATGAGCTATTGCAGTCTATTGGGTTAAATCGAGTGCATGATGTACCGGTTCAAGAGATAGATAGCGGTAATCATCAGCCAAGACTACCCTATAGTATTCGAATTTTGTTGATAAGAGGCGATGGCGTCGTTTACAAAACAAGCAGATCTTATTCATTCTCTTAATTACACTATGCTTCCCTATGCTCTTTTTCCGCTTCCACTTATGATATATGCTTTTTTTTTAATGGATTTTGTATTATAGTAATAGTTTATGATTAAATAAATAATTCCCTTTTGAATATTCATGTTGTTAAATATGTCGCGTCTTTTTGTATATGGGAGTGAGTTTTATTAAAGTGGCTCGCATCTGTGGCTGGAAAATAAGATTATGCAAGGTAGTAGACGTAAACATTGTCAATCAAATTATATGCGCATTGAACAGACGATATTAAAATGACAACCCTCGGTAAAGACATTAGCATTTCCCTCATTTTATCCTGGCCAATAAAAACATCGTTTTCTATCTTGAGCCCCGCTGTGAGATTGTGCGACATGGGTTGCATACAGTGTTTTGAAGTTATTTGATTCCTGACTGATTTTATAATATGTTTGTTGAGCTACATCTGGTGAATGTATTTTGATTTTTATACGTCAAGTAGAACGTCATATCAAAGGTCTTTGGGTTTCAATTTTGCACATAATTAATGCCAAGTGGTACTTTGCTTCTAAATATAATAAATTGCCATAAAAGAAAATTAAAAAGAAAAATTTTGAGCCCCTTTTTTTTTTTTTGTCAACAGGAGATAGTTATAATTTTTGCAGAAAAGATTCGTTTGTGAATTCGAAATGTCTTTTATACGAAAAAAGACTTTAAAAAAGTCAAACAGCTCTTATAAGCCTATGAGCGGCCCCAATGATTCCAATGATGAGACAGAGATTTTACAAGATCAACAAGCAAATAACTCTGCATCACCATTTATGTCATTTACACCAAAAGCCAATAATGAACTTAATCGCAAATTTACTCAAAAGAAACAAATGCCTACAATGGCAGAGTTTATGACAGAATTTGAACAAGAAAGAAGACCTTCACCTCCAATAGTTCAAATTGACACTTCTCCTGTGACCATCAAACGTCCTGCATCGATTCTAAGCTTAGAAAGTATTACTTCCTATGACGACGATGATAATCAAATATTTTCAGATACTGCCCGATTAACTTTAAATGCATCCAGCATGAACGGTTTCCACAGTAACGAAGATCAATTTTATGAATCGACAATAAATAACACAAGAGTTTCTTTTCAACAAACTCGACCTATTTCACGACTATACGAACCAGCTCCAATAGACCCAATACAAGATAAAAGAGATAGAGAAAGAAAAAGGCTGCTCGAATTTAATACGAAAATCTATGTAAAAAAGCTCTTACAATCCGTTCGCAGTGTATCCAGAAGAGTGGTTGATATACATAATAAAGATAATCGTATTCGTGCATTCGATAAAGATCAAAAGAAACTCAAAGTACAACAGCCGCAGCAAGATAAGCAGCGACAACAGCAACAACCAGAAGATGACGCAGATGACTATTCAGATACGGCTAATTCCATTATAGAAGAAGAGATAATACCCATGACGAGAACGTCTTCCAATAACCATTTATTAAGTCCTGAACCTACAACTCCCAATACCCCTTTGCCAAACTATACTACCGCTCAATTCAGTATAAAACCAGTTATAGAGAAATTACCCATTCAGCTTTATGGTAAAAGCTTGAAACTATTTACCCCTTCAAATCCGTTTCGACTATTTCTTGCAAATATCTTATATTGGAAGTAAGTTGAATCATCAGCTTTACAACAAGGCGTACTCATCCTATTTTATATACAGGTGGTTCGAAGCCTTATTTATGTTCTTTATTGTATTACATGGCGTTGTCTTGTTAGTTGCAGGTTGGGGAACAAACCCATTCCCTGAACCACCCAGCCAATGGACGCCTACTTGGGATCAGATCATTTTACTTGTCATATTTACATTTTATACGTAATGGGTAATACAAAATGTCAAAAAAATTTTTTCTAAAATATCTATCTTTTTTAGCCTAACGACATTGGCTCGTATTATCGTCTATGGATTATTTATAAACGCATCTCCTGATTCGAGAACGGCTTTCTTAAGACATAGTTGGAACAGAGTTGACTTTGTTTCCATCTTGTCTTATTGGATAGATCTCGCTTTGTTATTGACGCATCAAGAAATTATTGAAGAGGAAGGAAGACGTCTACTTGTGTTTAGAATGTTATCGGCTGTTATATTACTACGCTTGTTGAATTTGACAGATGGTAGTAAAGTCATTTTGAATAGTTTAAAGAAAGCCGCGCCATTACTTGTCAACGTATTGTTCTTTGTACTTTTCTTTTTCGTGGTGTTTGCGTGAGTTGTTAATTTAATTCATATAGAAAACGGTGTACTTATTTAGGTTTCAACATAGTATTGTAGGTGTTCAGTCATTCAAAGGTTCATTTAGAAGACATTGTGTCTGGCATGGTAAGAAGGCACATGGATACATGAGTGGAATGCAGCTAATATTAGCGATCTATAGATCCAACCAACTCGAGTAATACGCAAGAACTACAGCAGTATTGTGGTGGATATTATAACGCGTCAGGAGATATAGTTCCTTATAAACTAAGAAATGGAGACGATGCACCTTGGTTCAAAGGTTTTATTTGTGAGAATGGATTAATTTGCGAAGAAACAGAGAACCCTTTTGGTGGAACTATCAGTTTTGATAACATCTTTTCTTCCATGTTGATTGTTATGATCATTACTGGCGGTAGGTTTTGCATAATGAAAATAACAAAAAAAGCTAAATATTCTTTCTTAGTACAATCATGGACAGACCGTATGTACGATATGATGGATGCTGAATATTTCGTGGCTAGTCTTTACTTTGTCATCATTGTCATTGTAATGAATTTTTGGTTGATTAATCTTTTTATTGCTGTTATCACGGAAATGTTTGCAAAAGTTAGAGAAGATTCGCAACATTCAGCTTTCACTAACTCAAAGTAAAAATACTTTCATGTAAAAAACGCAGAAAAATAGACTAACGACATTGTTTATAGAGCAAAGCCTGTGTTAGGAGACTCCACCGAGGAAGGAAACTGGGCATTTTCAGAACTCAATGCAGACACTAACAACAAGCGAAATAGAGTGTCTGTATTGGCTCTCATTGTTAAATACACAAAGCCTTTTTGGATAGCTCTTGTTGCTGCAGATTTATTATGCATGGCTGTCAAGAACGTGGGTATGACAGACGAGGAACTAGCAAGATTGGACTTGGCAGAAACGGCGTTTTCGCTTGCTTTTCTATTTGAAATTATGCTTAGAATGCTCAACCAAAGAAAAGATCTTCGGGGATTCTTCCAAGATAAACTGAATTTGACGGATTTCTTTTTAGCGGTCGTGACCTGTATCATTCAAATTCCTCCTATTCATGAAAACCGATTTGTCTATGTGTGGTTTACAGGGTTCCAAGTCCTGCGTATTTACCGACTTGTAGTTGCAGTGCCTCGATTAAGAAAACTAATGGTACTTTTTTTTTCTAATACATCTAACGTTGACATCTAACCTTTGGCAAAAATAGTCACGTGTATTGGGAAGTCTACATGGTTTAATTAATTTGTTCTTTTTTATCGTGTTGGCTACTTTGTTATGTGCTATTATCGCTTTCCAATTATTTGAAGGTGTTATCAACGAACTTGACAGCGATAGTGAAATGCGTTTTTTTTCTGTCTACAATTCATTCGCTGGCTTATATCAAGTAAGTAGCATATCGCGTTTTATTTTCTGTATGTTCCAACTTTTTTTTTTTTTTTTTTTTTAGTTGTTTTCTGGTGAAGATTGGACAACCGTTTTATATAATGTTATGGAGGCGGGATCTGATAATCACAACAGTGCCATATATGCCTTATTTTTAGTATTTTGGTTTGCCTTTTCAAACTGTAACGTTACTTTAAGAAAAAAAAAAAAATAGCTTTTCATTTACTTTTTTTTTTTTACATAGTTGTTCTTGTCAATATGTTTATTGCTGTTTTGATGGAAAACTTTGAAATTGCCGAAGAAGATAAAAGAAAGCGACAAGTATTGCATTTTATGAAAAAGACCGAAAATGAATTGGATAAAAAAACGGTTGTTAGTCGTTGGAATATTTACCGCTATTTTAAACCTCAAGCTAAGGGACTTGACGTGAAAAACATCCCTAGCAATCTCGTGATAGGCGTGCAAAAGAATATTGTTCGTGAATTCATGAATGTACCAACAAACGAAGTTAGCCCAAATGAACGGATACTCCAATCGCGTAAACGAGCCGGAGTGAATGCTGGTCCTTCTGGGATTAAAGGCAGAGTGCAAACGTTTCTTGGTCAGATATTCCAAAACCCGGATGATAAACAGCAACAGCAACGCAACAGTATGTATATCGATCCTGCTTTTGACGACCAAACTGGTACATTTTACGACTTTCAAAAGAAAGGCGGGGATATCAATGAACCTCGCTCACTTCGTTTCTTGGTGGATCCTACTATCCGAGACACTATCTCCAATCGCTACCATGATGAAATGACAGACCATGACATTGAAGAACGAAAAGCATTAAAGCGCGATTTCATTACTGCTCATCCTAGCTATGACCGGTCACTGTATGTCTTTTCTAACAACAACCCTATTCGTAAATGGTGCCAGTTGCTCGTAAAACCAAGTCGAGGTGAACGTATTTTCGGCACATCCGCTTCTCGATGGGGCAGCATTATCTTTTTAACCATCATTACCTGTTGTGTCGTCGTCAATGTGGTGCTTACTATTTACAATTCACCCGTCTATCAGTTTGAGCATCGTCATGACGTTTCTGCTATTATGACGTTTGTCTACATTGACTATGCTTTTACTGTCATTTTCACTATCGAGTTTGTGGTCAAAGTGATTGCTGACGGTTTACTGATGACGCCCAATGCGTATTTACTGAACGGTTGGAACATGCTTGACTTATTTGTACTGATTACGTTGTATATGTCTAACTTTGGTAATTTCGCTGCGGCTACAGGCCTCGAGCGAGGATTCCGTGCATTCAAAGCATTGCGTGCGTTGCGTTTGATTAACCTGCTGGGCCCCGCCAAGGAGACATTTACAGCCATTCTCGTCACAGGATTGCCTCAAATCCTGGATGCTGCGGTTCTCGGATTGTGCTTGATTGTACCATTTGCCCTTTATGGTCAAAACATCTTTATGGGATTGTTTTATTCGTGTAATGATGGCGATAGTGACAAAGTAGGATGTCTCTTTGAAAATTCGCTGGGGACACAAGAACCCATGCCAGAAGACACGAGCATTTATATGCCGCGTATTTGGAATAACCCATATGTGTATAGCTTTGATTCATTTTGGAGTTCTCTCTTGATTCTGTTTGAAATTGCAAGTGGTGAAGGGTGGATCGATGTATTGACCACGAGCATGGGGATTACAGGCAAGGACCTCGCTCCTCAACAGGATGCAAGCCAATTGTGGGGTATTTTCTTTATGGTCTATAACTTGGCAGGTTCTGTGTTTGTTATTTCGTTGTTTCTTGGTGTTGTTATTGAGAATTTTACAAAGAGAAATGGAACAGCATATCTCACAACCGATCAACGTCGTTGGATGGATTTGAAAAAGTTGTTGAATCAGATCAGACCCGCTAAGCGGCCAAAAGTTGTGCCTGAAAATCCAATTCGTAGATTATGCTACAACTTGACTGTAGAAAAGAGAGGCAGGTTCTATAAGTTTATGACGGTGATTATTTCCTTGAATATTTTGTTTTTGTGCACGGATACAGCCAGTGAAACAGATGCTTCTGGTGTAGATAATGGAGCAACTGGATGGAGTAGAATTAAAGGTAATTTGTTTATTTATTAAAAAAAAAAATAAAACAACATTACTTAGATTCTATTTCATAGTCTATATCTACCTTGGTTTTATTGTTCTTTACTGGCTTGAAATTGCCATTAAACTCTTGGGCCTTGGGTGGAACTCATTTCGCAGAAATCTATGGAACTTGTTTGATTTGACTATGGTTATTGGTAGTTTCATTACTGCTATTATCACCTTAGGCAACCCTGATTTGCAGGTGAATATTGAATCACAAAAGCTCTTTATGACAGCACTTTGTTTCAAGCTAGTGCAAAGAAGCGATAGTTTGAATCAACTTTTTACGACAATGGCGTAAGTATAATTGTGTTGATGCTAAAACAAGAGAAAACTAAACTGTTTCACGGACCATTAGGGCATCTTCGTACCAAATCATCAACGTATTTGCTGTGTGGTTTGTAGTACTTACAACATATGCTATCATGTTCATGCAAATATTCGGACTTACTAAATACGGACCCAATGCAACCACTGAGCATATCAACTTCAGAACTTGGCCGAATACAATGATTTCTCTTGTCCGATATTCCACTGGGTAAGCTCTTACGAAAGATTAAAAAGGAGTAAGACTCATATGAACCATATACTATAGTGAAGGATGGAATACCATTATGCACGATTTTACAATTGAATATCCAAATTGTGTATTAGCAGACAACTACCTTGATTCTGATTGCGGTTCACTGCGCTGGTCATACTTTCTATTCTTGACATTCAATATTATCTCTATGTATATTTTTATAGCTATTTTTGTAGCTGTTGTAGCAGATAACTTCTCTTACGTTTATCAAATCCAAGCTAACTTTTCACTTGTCAACCGAGATGAAATTCGAAAGTTTAAAATGACATGGGCATCTATTGATACAGATAGAACAGGCTATATTAAATCCAATCAATATATGAGCTTTTGGCGGGTAAAAAAAAAAAAAAAACAAACAAAAGGCACCAGCTGCTCATTTCTCTTGTTGTATTTAGAAATTAGAAGGTACATTTACCGTGCGTCGATTTGGGCCTGAATTTTCCTACAAAAACTTGGTGAAAGAAAGTAGTACTGGGGAGCACGTTGTCAATGGTCCTTATGAGCACCATTTAGATTTGACTGTTTTAAATAATAAGCTCAATCAACTGGATAAACGAGAAATGCACGCAAAGAGGCAAGATCTCGAGAAGATCTATTGGGTAAAAAGCTGGACATATAGAGTTATGGTTCGTACGACTAAAACTTATTGGAAACATAGGAAACAGCCTTAGCCGAAAGCTCAACTAGAGGTGTCTCGTTTAATCAAATGTTATTAATGCTTGCACAAAGGAAATTAATTGTGCCAGAAAATGCGCTTGTGTAAAAGCAATAATTACTAATTGCTAAAAATAGTAGAGTTTTAACGCCTTTTTATTTTATAGACTTGAAGAGCTTTTGGAGAATCAAAAGAAAGAAGAAGCTATTGAGACGCTGATTTCAATTGACCGAGTTAGAGGTTTAATAGAGACAATTGCCCTTCGAAAGAAGTTTTTAAAGCACTTGCAAACCAAAAGACAGAAAGAAGGTAAACAAGTACGAGCTCATGTGATGCTTTGTGATCTTATCTTTTTTGTTATTTTAGTGCCCACGATTCAAATTGACAACGAACATGGTAATGATATCAAACCAACTGATTTATCACCCGCAAGGTAAGACGAACATATATAAACAAAAGGCTTGTTGCTGATTGGTGGAAATTAGTCCAAACCCGACCGCGTCGATATTTGATTACTATGCATCAAGTGACGAGGAAGAACCTGATAAAGAACAATTAGAAGAAGTCCGTCATGACGATATCATAGAAGATACTGCATCACATGATATTTGGACAGGTAAACTCACGTCTTTCTAACCATTCACTTTACTAACATTCCAAATATAGAAATGTTGAATAGTGAAATGAAATAAAGAAAAAAAAAATGAGGCTTATCCCCCCTTTCTTTGCATCAACCGTCACATTTTTTTTTGTAAAAAAAAAAAAAAAAAAAGAAAGAGCTTTGAATAGTATTTTGCTTTCTTACTTTGTATATAACCCCTTTTGTTTAACGTTATAAAATATGGGACCTAAGAATAAAAAAACTGATAAAAAAGTGACCACTGACGATAAATTACGTGAGACCATTCTGTCTTTAGGTGGAACAAAGGGAGATGTCAAATTTTTAGAAAATGTTGACACTGACGATAATGATAATCTCGAGACGAATGCTAGTGGACAAGACGAGGTAGATACCATTAAGACTTGATAGAAAGTGTAAACTGATTACTTTTTATAAACTAGGCTGGTCTTCAGAGCGAATTAAAAAAGTTTATGGAAAACATTGGTTTGACAGCTGACAAGTACGACGACGATATTGACACTGAAGAAGAGGAAGAGGAAGAGAAAGAAGAAGAGGAAGAGGAAGAGGAAGAAGAAGAGGAGGAGGAAGAGGAACAAGAGGAAGAGGAGGAAGAGGAGGAAGAAGATTTCAAGATTCATCAACCAAAGACTTCTTCAAAGAATGTGGTATGAGATTAGAGACTGGTCATTATGCATTGTCCATCAGCTCATTTAGTTTTTTTTTATAGCTTGTTGAACCTACACCTTACTGGTATAATGTGGCTTTACCTGAAGTTTCAATTGAGAACGTAAAGCGTTTATCTAATGTGGAATCAGCTGAAAAGTACGGTTATGCTAAAGAACTTTTGAATGAAGAGAATACCAAGGCAGAAAACCATCCTTTATTGACATCATCCAACCGCAGTTTCATGTCAAACATTATTACTTCCGGTACTTTAAACGATAAAGTATCTGCATTGACTTTGATGATTCGAGAATCACCACTTCATGGTATCAAGACATTAGATACATTGATGGCTATGGGACGTAAGAAGGGTAGAAATGAATCTGTTATGGCTGTTACAAGTTTGAAAGATTTGTTTATGGGCTCTGTTTTGCCAGATCGCAAGTTGATCTATTTTGCTGATCGCCCTCTTGGATCTAAGGACGTGACTGATCTTCATTTACTTTTATGGGTATTTGAAGATCATCTTAAAAAGACATACCTTGAATTCCTTCGATTAGTTGAAGAACTTGCTCGTGATACACTCATGTATGTTCGTAACAATATGGTTGTTTGTATGCATGATTTATTAGCCAACAAACCTGAGCAAGAACAAAATTTACTCAAGTTATTAGTCAACAAATTGGGTGACAAAGACAACAAGATTGCAGCCAAGACATCACAATTATTAGTCGAACTATTGATTCAACATCCTGGTATGAAGATGTTTGTTATTCGAGAATTAGAACAACTTGTACTTCACCCTAATACGACAGACAAAGCACAATATTATGCAGTCATTACTATGAATCAAACTATTTTAACATCCAAAGATACACAAGTAGCTAACAAATTAATCGAGCTTTATTTCCTCTTTTTCCGCAAGCTATTAAAGATAGTTGAAGACGAAGAAAAAGCTGAATTAAAGAATAAGAAGAATGCTCAAGAAGAGGAAGAAGAGGACAAAAAGAAGAGTGAAAAGCAAAAGAAGAAAGAGAAAGAAAACAAAAAGAAACAAGAAGAACTTGAAGATCATCAAACCAAGATGATTGCAGCTATTTTAACTGGTGTCAATCGTGCTTTCCACTTTGCTAATATTTCAGATGAAATGTAAGTCAACTACACTTATTTTGTATTTGTTATTTATTTATTTGTTTTGTATTAGGGTTGAAAACCATTTAGAAGTTTTATTTAAAATGACTCACGCTAGTACATTTAATGCAGCTATTCAAGCACTTTCACTTATTTTCACTATTTCACTTTCAAAAGAATCTATTTCAGATCGATTTTATCGTACTTTATATGAATCTTTATTGGATCCTCGAATCAGTCATTCATCAAAACAATCCATGTATTTGAACTTACTCTTTAAAGCCGTTCGTGCCGATAACGATACACGTCGTGTTAGAGCTTTTGTCAAACGTATGGTACAAATCGCTTCACGTAGTCAGCCTTCATTTGTCACAGGTATATTTTTCCTTTTAAGTCAGGTAACTAAATCAAAACAACAACAACAGTGTACGTATTTAGTTATTCATATTTGCTATAGTTGATGGAAGCACAACCTGCATTAAGAACCATGTTAACTACACCTGAAGAAGATGATGAAGAAGAACATTTTGAAGATGCACCCGAAGAAGAAGAAGAAGTTGTTGACAAAAAGAAGCCAGTTACTGAAAAGAAGAAGAAAACTGAATACGACGGGAGAAAGCGTGATCCTCGATTTAGTAATGCCGAAAAGAGTTGTTTATGGGAATTGGTAAAAAAAAAAAAAAACATACAAATAGAAAAAAAAGACACTAGTATTTACACGTCATATAGACACCATTCAGACAACATTATCATCCTTCAGTTGTAAAATATACAGAGGAATTATTTGCAGGAACACCTATTAAAGATCAACCCGATTTAAATAATTTCACTTTAATGCACTTTTTGGATAAATTTGTATATAGAAATGCAAAGAAATCAGTGACAACCAAGGGTCACTCTATTATGCAACCTTTATCCGGCAGTAGACGTGATGGTGGTGTTGTTTTCACTAAAGGCAATCATCAACATATGCCTCTCAATACCGAGAAATTCTTACAATTAAAAGAACAAGATGTTGATGCAGACGAGCTATTTTTCCATAAATACTTTAATCAAAAAGCAGTAAATACGACAAAGAAAGCAAAGAAAGACAAATCTTCAGAAGATGATGAAGAGGATGAAGTCTGGAGAGCTATGATGTCCTCTATACCCGGTGGATTAGAAGATGAAGATGAGGATGAAGGACTCGATCTTGACGAAGAGGACGATGAGGAAGACGATGAAGCCATGAGAGCTTTACTTATGTCTGATGAAGAGGACAATGATGTCGGAGAGGATGTCGCTGAGTTTGGTTCGGATGAAGAAGAGGAGATGGATGGTGAAGATGACCTTGAATTTATGAACGCTTCTGACATGTCTGAAGAAGAATCGAATAAACGACCCGCAGATGAAGAGTCAGATCAACCTAAAAAGAAGAAACAAAAGAAAGAACGTCTTCCTACATTTGCTTCTTATGAAGATTATGCTAAATTAATCGAAAAAGACTTGGCAAATGATGAAGACACTGAGTTTTATTAAGACCTAATGTCAAATAATAAATAAAAACCTTTTTATAGAGCTGTAATACAAAAAAAAAAAGGACTGATATACAATTAATTGTAACGTAACACGTCCTAAACTAAATTTCATATCCATTGGTCCCCCCCCTAAAAAAAACCCAAGGGAATACTAACATTTGTATAAGTTTTCTACAGTAAAGTTTTTATATTGTTAGTATTATTTACAAGCACTAGTTTCTTTCTTTTTTTTTTGCTCACACTCTATAACATTAATCGGTAAAGTTGTAATGATGATATATTTATGTTATTGTTTTGTCAATTTATTTTAATTAAAGGGAAATAGGGTCCCACCCTAATGCAGTCCAACCTGTATTGTTCCTAATAAAGCCAAATCTGTATTGGCCTGAATGAAGCCCTTTTTCACCAGGAAGCAAGTAGTAGATTAGTGTAGTTTTCTTTTTTTATTTGCTTTACTATAAAGTACGCGTAGTAGTTATAGAGTGCAGTGTTCTACATAAAATAGCATACCCTGGAAATAACTTCCAAACGTTTATTTACTGACTTTAAATGTTCTTGTTTTAATGGAAAAAGTTTTAGAGTTTGATCTGAACACTTTTTAAGGATGCTATCCATGATATATCAAGCAGCCAAATGCCTCGTTTCTTATTGGAGGACATAATAAACAGATACCATGGAAAATACTAGAACGATCGCAACGAAACAAAATGCAATATTTTTTTTTTTTTGACAAGCAAGATAAAATGTCAATATGACAAGAAAGTAGTTAAGCCGAGCTGAGATACATGATTGAAAACTAAAATGGGGTAGTACGAACAAGCTAAGTTTGGCATATTCGTTAGTTTAACTTTTTCCATGTATGCAGTTACCCAATAACAAAAGACGAGCTATCAAAAAAGCTAGCTCCGCCTGTCCGCTTTTTTTTTCTGGACAACCAAAAAAAAAAAAAGGTTTTTCAAATGAAGGTATAACGTAATCTTTCCTTTATATTTTTTTTTGTTGTTATTTGTTTATTTATTTGTAGAAATAAGTGGAACGTTGTACTATCATTGTGATATACAACACAATACGCACACATAACCCATACTACCAACTCTTGTGTAATTCTAATAAACATTCATATGTGAAACGTTCGCAAAAAAATAATCCAGTTCTTAATTCGGAGATCTTGTACTTGTTGTGTAACAATTGAACCTTTATAAATACTTGTTCGATTTTTTGTTTTTTTTTTTTTTTTATTATTATTATTTCTAATCATCGAAAATGCCTATCCCTATTGAATGTGGTTCTAGCTTGCGTCGTATGAGTACTATTACTATTCCTAAACAGGATATCAATTTCGAGTAAGTCTGTTGTTATTGTTAGTACAGTGTTTTTTTCTAACTTATAAATTTACAGTGCTTATGATTTCCAACTTTGTCAACCTCAAAATGATATTAAGGGTGCATTTGAATCTAAAGAATTAGAAGCTACTTATTGCCGTGATTTCGCGTGTTGCGGGTTAGTTCTTGAAGACTTGCATGATTTATTACAGCATTATGAAGAGTGCCATGTTCAAATTGAAGAAGTTGAGGAGGAAGATGAAACTGAAAGTGAGGGTTGGTCTGAACCTAGTAGTCCTATTATTCAAGATGACATGTTGTCTTTAAAAAAGAAGGCTGCTGCCTATCTTTCTGATTTATATCAAGATGAAACTCCTGTCATTGGTAAAAAGAGAACATCCGATGCAATGGATATCTTGGCTCAAAGCGCTGCGAAAAAGATGGTCTATAATCCATTATTTTCTGAAGATGACTTCCTTGCCCAAGCTGGCGCATTATTAGCTAATACTATTAACAACGAAGATAAGCCTTACAAGTGTTCTGTGAAAGGATGTGACAAAGCATACAAAAACCCTAATGGTTTAAAATATCATAATCAACATGGTCATTGTAATATGTCTGCAGATGAAACTGAAAGTATGTCTAAACCTTACCAATGTACTATTGGCGATTGCGGAAAACGCTATAAGAATTTGAATGGCTTAAAGTATCATATTGAACATTCTCATGTCGCTGCCTTGAATTATACTTTAGCTACCTTTGGTTCCTCTCTCTTTTCTAATGTTGAGGACTTGATTTAAAGCAAGTTATATACCTATAATTTTCTCCCCCCCCCCCCCCCCCCATAGCCTCATCACCCTCCTTCCTCTCTGTGTATATAGATATATCATCCTTCCGTTCTAATTTTCTTTTTTAACCAAAAAAAAAAAAAAGTAGTAATTATTCTTTATTTTTTTTTTTAAAAAAAAATATTATTTTGTTTCATCCTTTCTTAATAATAATAAAAAACAGCCATATTTCTTCTTTTAACTTTATGCGCAATAAACAAAATAAAAACATGGTGTTTTTTTCTTTTTCTGATTTCTTACTTTTAAAATTGACACAAAACAACCTTTTTTTTCTTCATTGTCCTACAAGTGATTTTTAAACGGCTACTCAAAGGATGAAGTTGAATTTGGAAAAATTAAATGAATTTTTTTCTTTCAAATCTTTCAAACCATTATCTCGGGTCGCAGCGCTTGTTAGACAAAAAAAATACGACCTGTCCCTGTTCTTTATGTAACTCTCTTCAACAATCAATGCTTGTTTGTTTCAGGGGCTTTTTCTTTTCTTCTTTTTTAAAAATTTAAAAAACGGACTTTTCGGATTTTCGGAATCTACTTTGTCGGTCAAGTTTCATAGAGGAAGGTGCCTGGTCAACTGAAACCCTGACTCCTCTAAGGTATATATACTGCGGCTCCTTCCTGCGTGGTACTATTTGCCTTTTTTCATAGTCGTACTGCGAGTAAATCGTTGGATCACAATATTCGATGATCACTTGAAAGTAATTTATCGCTTTTGGAATTATGCCACTCTGTAAATATCAAGTGGGTCTAGTAACCAGACGAAGGACACTGCTGCAGAAAAGAAAAACAAATAATAATGCTATCATCACACGTGATTACATTGAAGATACGCTAGTTCTACATTCCAGTAGTAGCATGTGTAAAATAACCATTTTATAAGGAAGGATTGTTTTATAAAGTCATTTGTTTAACAAAAGAGCAGATAAACATCTTTTCTTTGTTTAAACTTTTATTTTCGTTTTGTATAGTGCTATAATTATCTTTCAGTAAACAACAAACTACAAAAGGCATATCGGTTATTTACTTTATTTTTTGGTAAGCATTGCTTTTGTTTAACAAGCTTTATAACCGGTATGTAGTTGGGGACTCTTGTGACGTGGTTTGAGATCATGCTTATCTTTGTAACAGCTGTCCCACCCCTCGAGCAATAGACAACAGTGGGGGGCTTGAACGTGTAACAGAAGATTTTGTGCGGGTATTTTTTCACTTTTCTCAGTTTACTTCTTAGTGAATAAATGGTCAAGCTCTATATTGCATAGACATTTATTAGTACTCATAATATCTAAAGTGAAAGATGAGTACATTGACGCATAAAATAATCCTGTTATTCTTAAAGGTATATATATATTAGAATTTAAGGGGTGGTTTGAAACATAACATTACAGCCTAAAAAAAATTCATGCACACAACAATAATATTTTTTTTTTTTATAGTTCATGGGAAGCATTTTGTTGATCTCTGCGCTAAGCAATACCATAGCATCGGAATAATCCTTTTAACTGGCATAGTTGCGTGTATTCACTCTAGCTTATAAATAGGTATGTGGAACTGTTACTCATAATAACAATGGCTACTAAAGTTTACAAAAACATCTTGTGGTATAAAGCTTGAGACTCAATTTTATTAGCCTTATATGCATGAAAAAACCAAGTACACCTTCACAACGATATTGCATAATAAAAATTTATCTTGTTTTCGTCTATATATAACTTGAGCTGTTGCGGGTTTATGTACTACTAATTTATTATTTTGAATTGTACATGGAACTGACTCTTTTGACTCCCACTGGTGCCTGAGTAACTGCTGTATTGGTATCAGCACAATGTTTTGGAAAGACGCCTTTCGTATGTCCTCGCGATAAGTTGATTCCCTGGCACCAACCATCATCATACTCGACTAAAATCTCTACTTGATCACCCACATGTATTTCAAGTTCGTCACTTAAGGTGGGTGTATACGTCGCTATCACCGTAAATACGCCCAGCGATGGTGTCTCTATATGGGGAGGTTGTTCATTGACAGGGCTAGTGATCTGTTGAGCAATAGCAGGTGTGTATTGTTCTACAACAACGGGTGTATTGGATGGTACGACGAGTGTAGGTTGATCCATATTGAAGGATTGGTTGTATGGGGAATAATAATACGACTCCATGGTGGCGCCTGAGGGTTGTGTTGTGTACATCATCTCTCTCGTGTTAGGTTCTGGCCCTAAGTGTGTCTTGGAGACACGAGGGTTGTCATTCGAGCGAGCCTTTTGTCGTTTTCGGATCACCACAAATGCAACTAAACCAGCTATCACTGCGACTATAGCAACAACAATACCTGCAATAGCTCCACCTGAAATACCACCGTTAGTCTTTTGGGATGCTAATGCTGGAGTAGTTGTAGTGGCTGCATTTGCTGCGTTTGTGGCTGTAGGGTTTGAAGCGACTGTTAATCCAGTAAGACCACTAGTAGTAGTAGTAGTAGTAGTAGTAGAACTTGAGATCGATGCGGTTGTTGTAACTGATTGTACTATGGAAGTCGTAGATGCTTTTTTAGTGGTTGTAGCCTTTTTTGACGTTGTTGCTTTTTTGGTAGTGCCTGCCTTTTTGGTTGTTTCTGTCTTTTTTGTTGTTGTTGTTGTGGCTATAAAATAAACGTCAATAAATTACATAATCTTACAAACAAAAAAAGCAAAAATTGACTCACCTCTCTTTTTGAGATGTCTATAATGATTTGGAGTTGCTTCAATGTTACCGAATGACAGCATGGAGAGTAAGAGTATAAAGGATTGCATCTTGATGGCGAACGACAAAAAAAGAAAAAAAAAAAAAAAAAAAAAGGAGAAAAACGAGCTATTACTAGTCCCAGTGAGGAGAGAGAGAGAGAGAGAGAGAGAGAGAGAGAGAGAGAGGTGCCCAGAGAAGTTAATCAATCTTGTGTTTAAACCCGTTGAGTAGTGTTACACTGTGCATACAAAATTTACTTTGTGTGATGGACCTGGTATTTTAGTATACATAGTTTGTCACTGCACTCTGGTACTATGTGTCCTTATACACAGCAATTATTTAACTTGATATCAACAATAAATTTCTCCTGAACTGCTTCTCTTTACGGTTTGACGATCTGATACAACAGTTCAATTTTCGAGTAATTAAAATAGAGCGTTACTCTTAGTCTAGGGTCCGTTCTTAGAAGCGTAGGGATACAATTTTGTGAAACCTTGTATTTCATTGATCTACAAGTTGCTATCTTTTAAAAGACTGAAGTTATAAATCATTTGTGAAAAAGACTTTTTATCAATTGCAGAATGACAGTGCCTTAAACATTCATGTTTGTAGTATAGCGTAGTAAGCTAGTGTATATTAAAAGTATGTAACAGTGTATAACAAAAGTGTAACGTACAGGTAACAATTCAGAAGAGTTATTTACTAACTGTGAGGCGAACATCAACAAATAAGGACTACGCGTCCAAGGAATAATCTGAAAATATTGAGGAAAAAAGCGAGTGTTCTTAAACGGATAGAGAAAAGTATTCTATGTTACTGTATATATAATATTCTACCATATACTTGATTGCAAAATTTCAAAGATTCATTTTAGAAATATAAATCTCTTGGAGGTATCTATGATGCGCTGCGGGTGCTCCTCAACTAGATATGTATCACCTTTAAAAAGGGTAATAATAGTTGATAAAAAAAATAATAATGAGCCTTTTTTTTTTTTTTTTTTTTTCTAGCAGGTGCTTAGTATAGCATGTCCTACTGGTCCTATTTCACCATTTTTTACACTTTCAACTCGACGTTGATTGGTGTAGTTGGACTATTTTGATATAAAAAACGTGTAGAATACAACGAATCGATTAAACTGGCTATTCATTTAGGTTTCTACATAACGTCTGAGTAAAATTAGAAGCCAATAAAGGAGATACGACTCTGCCCTGAATTATAATTTATTTACATTATTAAACATAACTTTCTATACGCAAATTTGTTAAAGTCTCTTTAATTAACGCGTATACATATGTAAAGAATTAGTGAAAGTTTTACCACCAGTAAGATATATATATATAGTAATGTTTCAGCAACTTATATTTTAAACATTAAAACCGTCCTGAATCCCTTTGCTGATCAAGCTTTATTTTAAAACATATAAATAGTGGAGAAATAAGAGAGCAGTAATCGACCATTAGACTAATTAAGAAAGCATTTTAATGAGTGCCTCCCAAAACAAAAAGAGAGAGAGAACATCGAAAAGTGCAATTACTTCTAGGGAACAAATTATTGCTGGCATAACGTTGTGTGATCTTGGAGTAGACCAAGTTACTAGCGTATTTTTTTTTTTGTAACTATACGAGTTTATCGAATTCTTTATATCGCGTATCGTTTTGATATCCTTTCCTTTCCTATTATTTCTCAATCAGACGAGAACCAATAATATGAAGAGTTGCCTTTGTCATGTATGTATTTTTTTTGGATCGAATATACCGCTTGTGTTTAGTTCTGACAAAAGTTGAGCGTCAAAAAAGAAGCCATCTTTGAGTAACAAGACTATTTAAAAGATAATTGAGTGAGGTTGTCCCTTCCAGCCTATACCATTTAAAGGTTCTTTTGATTGTCTGTGATTTTATGTACATGTAAGTATATTTTAGATACATATAATAACGTGTTATGTGATTGATTACCTTTTTGAGATTTAAACATGAACGCGATAATGTCAAAATAAATAACTAAACAGACATTTATGCAACGGTTCTGTATCGATTTCTTTACAGCTTTTTAATCATATGAATCAGTATATGTTGTTTTTTAAAACATACACACACACACATCAGCTGTATAATAGTGGCTCTTTAGGGAAACACTGTGAGCACTGAAGTAGTATAGGGCTGTGTGCGTGTCATATGTTATTGCTGTTAACAAAATCAATTAATACGAACATTTATAGCACTTTTACTGTTGAGTAAAAAAAAAAAAAAAAAAAAAAAAAAAAAAAAAAAACCAAAAAAAAAAAAGAAAAGATAGACTCAAAAGATAGAACTTTCTTTATCTTATTTTCAGAAACAAAGAGAAAACTGGCAACATCAGACGCCTTAGTTGACATACACTAGAACATAGTCATTGTATATTTTCTTTATGCAGATATATATCATATATTGTATCTTCAGATTGGTTCATTGTTGTCTTTATTATTTTTTTTTTTCTACATATTAAACATGTTTGAGCTGACCCGATGTCAGCGTAATTGCAGTAATGAACGTTTTGTATAGCTATTGTAGCTCAAAGAAAATAGTGCATGTTGATACTACCTATCTACTTTGATTACTCAATATCTACCATTGCATCACTGCAAAAAATAGGGCGACAATTGCTTGCCAAAAAAACACCTTTCAAAGTAGCAGAAAGATTAATAATCTAAACTTCCGTGTCTCTTTAACACTTTATCTTTCCGAGTTTCCATTTATACATTTTATCCCAAAGAGGTAAACCACGCTTCTGAAAGTTTAATTTCGATTCGCCTGATTATTAAATAACATAACCCTGTAGCTAAAAATGTTCATAATAATCATATATTACAATATAAAATAAACTGTCTGACTTTATTTTCAGTTCCTCATTTTCCTTTTCAAGTTTTGGTTTTTAAAAGCCTGTGTTGCCTCAAAACTTGGTAAGCAAGTGCATTTATGTGATTGTACCACCTCTCGAAAACAACAACAACAACAAAATAAAGATCTTCTATTACACTGAATAACACATTTTTAAATAAATTATCTATAAAAAGATCTTTGATTTATAAAATAGAAAATTTCGCCTGGTTGGAAAAATATATATATATATAATATCTGGTGGCGTTTTGGTTTCATTTTTTTTTTTTTTTATATTTACATCTTACCAAGTTTTTTCTTTATATTCTGTGTACAATCACAAGCTTTTTAACAAAATCTAGCCAATGAAATACGGTGTTTTCCACCTTTCATGTCAATCGGCCATTTCCATTGGCTTCACCTATTTTTACTGTTCTTATTACTTTTTTAAATAGATCACGAAAAAAAAAAAACAAACATGACTCAATACAATGTGCTTTAATCATACTGATCTTATTCATGAAAACAATAATACCTGGATACTCACTTAGACATCAGAAAAAAAAAAAAAAGCCTCCTTGGGTTGGATTTGGCTCCGATCAAATTCCAGAGTACTCAAAAATGTGAGTCCACGCGAGACAAAAATTCTTTTTTTATTGGCTGATCCAATGAAAGAATCCTGAGAACACCCTTTTCAAAGATAAATTGTATACCAATGATTATCACTCACACGACCCCACTTGACACCACCATCTCCTTCCATATAAATAGCAAGTAACTTTCTCTTTCTTCCCCCTTTTTTTTCCTGTATCTTTTACTTTCTTCAGCCTTTTTTAAACATGACAAGTATTATCTCTAACCAAGGTCAAGATCGTTTCAATACTGCTGAACAAAAATTGAAATCACTTGAAAAGCTGGATGAAAGCCAAGGTGCTGGTGGTTGGAATTGGTTCACTGCCCGTACTATCCTTACTTCTGGTGCTGGTTTCTTCACTGATTCCTATGATGTCTTCATTATCAACTTGGTTGCTCCTATGCTTGGTTATGTTTACTATTCTCACAACCACAACAAGATTCCCTCTAATATTGAAGGTGTTGTCAAAGGTATGGCTTCTGTCGGTACCTTGCTTGGTCAACTCCTTTTTGGTTTCTTGGGTGATATTTTGGGTCGTAAGATCTATGGTTTCGAGTTGTTAATTATTATCATTGGTACTATCAACTGTGCTACTGCTGCTTCTTCTGTTCGTGGTGTTTCTGCCATTGGTTTCCTTGGTCTCTGGCGTTTTATTTTGGGTATTGGTGTTGGTGGTGATTACCCCATGTCCGCTACTATTACATCTGAATGGTCTAGTGCCGGTAAGCGTGGTATGATGATGGCCCTTATTTTCTCTATGCAAGGTATTGGTCAATTGGCTGCTGCTATCGTTACTCTCATCCTTTTGGCTATCTTCAAGGGTGCCATTGAAGCTGATGTTATGAATTTGGATTATGTCTGGCGTCTCTGTATTGGTCTCGGTGCTGTTCCTGCCGTTGCCACTATCTACTTGCGTTTCACCATGCCTGAATCTCCTCGTTACTCTCTTAATGTCGAACATGATGTTGAAGCTGCTGCTGCCGCTAAAGGCCAAGTTGTCTCTGAAGACCTCGCCAAGCAATATACCAAGGTTGAAGAAAAGCGTGATCACTGGGCTGAATTCAGAGCTTACTTTGGTCAATGGAAGCATCTTAAGGTTTTGCTCGGTACTGCTCTTTCTTGGTTCTTATTAGATGTTGCTTTCTATGGTCTTGGTCTTAACAACTCTGCTATCTTGTCTGCTATTGGTTTCGCTAACAAGACTACTCCTTATGAAGCTCTCTGGTATAACACTGTTGGTCAAATCATTATTATTTGTTGTGGTTCCGTTCCTGGTTATTATATCACTGTCTTTACAGTTGAAAAGTTGGGTCGTCGTTTCATTCAAATTTTGGGTTTCTCTGCCACTACTGTTCTCTTTGCTATCCTTGCTGGCTGTTACAACCTCTTGATTGAAAAGGCAATGCCCGCTTTCATTTTCCTCTTCACTTTGGCTCAGCTTTTCCAAAACTTCGGTGCTAATGCTACTACCTTTATTATTCCCGGTGAAGTTTTCCCTACCAAGGTTCGTGCTTCTGCTCACGGTATTTCTGCTGCCTCTGGTAAAGCTGGTGCTATTCTTGCTTCTTTTGCTTTCAATGTCCTTGTCGATATTGGTGGTGCCCCTGGTCAACATGCTTTCTTACCTGAAGTTCTTGGTATCTTCTCTGCTGTCATGTTCTTGGGTCTTGTTGTTACAATTCTCTGGGTACCTGAATCCAAGGGCAAGGATCTTGAAGAATTCGAAGAAGGTTACGAAGCTCCCCGCATTATCTCTGACAACTCAAGTGCTACTTCCGAAGTTTTGCCTAGCAACGAATTGAAGGCTTAATTCTCTCAACTTTCATCTCCCTTTCATTATATACATTTTATAGAAAAAACTTTGTACATTACTTATTTTTACAGACAACTCAATTTACTTTATGTAAATAGCATATAAATATTTTAATAATAAAAACATTTTAAAAACATCAATCTCTCTCTCTCTCTTTTCTTTAAAACAAAAGATGTAGATTCACAGTTAAGATAGATACTTTTATACTTGAAGAGATTTGCATGGCATCTTTTCCATTTCAAATAAAGTCAATAAACATTTCCCAAACTTAAGACTCCTCAAAAAGGCCATTGCATCTTCTTCAAGCTCTAGTGATATGTCGTAGAAGAAAAGAGTACACGCTAGCAAGCGATTGCGCTTTGCTTCTATCCTAGGATAAGATACATTTAACATGGAGGGCGTAGTTACTCTCTTTTGATAAGTATTCTATAGATAGAGATTGTCAATAGACAATAACATTGTGGGGTCAAGAGACTTTATCAAGGAAACAGGAACGCACTATTATAACACGTCTTTTTAATCTCTTCTAGCTAGCAAAGCTGATAAGCGATGCTAAATGAGGATAGTTACAGGCTTTGGCGTCCATTCATTGTCAAACAAAGCTGTAAACGTCATGATAAAAAGAAGAAGAATAAAAATGGAAACTGTTTGTGGTATCATTGTTGTGGTAGGAGCTAATTAAGAATAACATTCAAAAAGCTACTACTCTTTTACCTATATAGCTTTTAATTCAGCTGTCATTAGCGGTGGGACTCAATTCTTGTTTCTATATAGGTAGTAAACTACGCACAGATGATCATTCGAGCTCATGAAAGCGCCGTTCTTCCGTTTAAAGATGTGTGTAATGAACATATTAGCGGAAATACAGTATATCCGACTTTGCTACACTCATTGTAAATGACATCACATTTATGCTCCAATATGGATATAAAAAATGATCAACGATTATTTTTTCTTTACGTCTCTTATACTGTCCAACATCATGTCTTTTCTTATATCTAAACAACTAGTAAAAAACGTCATACCTCGAACAAACTGCAACAGAATGTATCGGTTTACCTCGTACAGCACGAACGCTCCACAACAGCAGCCTGTTTCGAAGACCAAACAGTTTATGAAAAAGTATGGATACGTTGGAATTGGCACTTATACTGTTTTGAGTTTTGCAGACTTGGCATTAACCATGGCAGTCATCAGTGTCACTGGAGCTGAAAAGGTAATGGAGGCAGAACATTACGTGATTAGTAAGGTTAAGGGATGGGCAGGAATGGAACATCCTCCATTGGACAAAAGCCAAATTGATAAAAGACCATCGTTTACATCACTGTTTCTGGTGGCTTATGGTATTCATAAAACTGTCATGTTGCCTATTCGATTATCACTGACAGCTGCTATAACACCTACCGTTGCAAAGCGCTTACAACATTGGGGCTGGCTCAAGAACAAAATTAATAAATAACAACATGATAGACACAACAACTTTTTTTTTTTTGGGGGGAGGGGGAGGAGCAATAGTAACTAGCATAAAGAACATTGTATTCTTTGTATAGACATTCTTTATTAAAACAAAGGAAAAATAAAAATTCATGCTATTCCCATCTTAGACCTAATAGTCGGGAACAGCATTGTCATAAGCTACACAGAAGAATGTCTTTTTACAGAAATATGTCATTACAGACAACAGAACATAAACAAGATTGTTGCCGGTTAAAACAAAAGCTCTTCTGTATACCTTATATCTCAAATGACAATGCGATATCTTTAACAATTTGCAGTGGGTACTGACCTGTTATTAACTTGTTTTGGACACAGTTTAAGAAAAAGAACAGCAGCAACAATTGATTCACTATATCTTCTTTATTATTATATATTTCATGTGTTCTAGTCATCCTCGAGGCAGACCTAACCCTATTGTAGAAAATGGGTAAGTAATGTCCTACAGTAATATAGATTATAATACATCTAACAACGGGTCTGTTTTCTTTGGCAAATCCTTTATAGTTGCCCATGTACTATCTAATAGTATGCATACAAACATTGTCAGAAACATTAAATTCAAACTTGATAAATAAAAGATATAACTACTTTAACTTTCGTGAATGATAAAAGCAAGTATACATGGTATGAATTTCTGAGTAAAAGTATCTAGTACTATTATCATAGTGGTGTAACAACTCACTCCTCAGATTTAGGGTGGCTCAATTTCAACGCTAAGCCACTTATTTAATCTTTACCAAAACATGTAGACCGTTTGACAATGAATTAACTACAATATAATGATGATTTTGTTTATTTCGGATGAATCCAAACAAGAAAATATCAATGGATTTAAGCGATGGTGACTTCAACTTCAACTCCGGGTTCAATGGAGATGGAGGTGATTTGCTTGACAATTTCGGAAGGAGAGTGCAAGTCGATCAAACGCTTGTGAATTCTCATTTCGAAACGGTCGAAGGTTTCGGAACCGTTACCACAAGGAGACTTACGGGTGGTGATACGGAGAACCTTGGTGGGGAGACGAACGGGACCCTTAACCTTGAGTTGCTTGTCCTTGGCACGTTGAATAAGGTCAGAAGAAACCTTTTCGAGGTTCTTGACGTTACGAGAAGTCAAAGTGATACGGATACGGTGGATCCTAAAAAAGAAAAAAAAAAATAAACATTGATGAGCCATTGGTTGAATTAACAAAGAACCGCAAATGACTTACTTGGCTTCAACTTGTTCTTCGAAACCGGCCTTGGCAGACTTATCCTATTCAATTATCGTGTTTAGCTTTTTAAAGACATAGCTTGTCATGAATACGTACAGCAACAGCAGACATTTTTAGTATAAATGAAAAAGAAAGAACCTTATTGATTTCCGTGTTTAACAAAAATTTTTTTACCAGAAGCAAAGAATAAAAGAAAGTCACGCCGGTACTTCAAAAACGATATATTTGATTGTTTTCTCCTGAATAAAGCTCTTTCATCATGACAGTCGATGACAAGATGGACCGCGTACTTATAAGTGCTCCTGGAAAAGTAATCTTATTTGGTGAACACTCTGTTGTATACCAAAAGGTATGTAATAACAGTTTGTCTTAAAGAAAAGTTCGTTATTCAAGATTATATAGACAGCAGTAGCAGCATCTTTAGGACTCAAGTCGTACCTTTATCTTGAGAAAAGAAAGGACAATGTAATACAACTTACATTACCTGATGTGAACACAAACAAAAGTTGGCAATTAGAGGATTTACCATTTAGGCCTGATTTTCCAGATTCTGATACCCGTCACCCTAACAATATGCCTGAACAACTTAAGAAAAGCCTAACTGAATTAAAGGGAGAAACTACTGCAGATTCACAAAATTCAGCTATTATGGCTTTCTTGTACCTCTTGATTATTTTAGAAGCAAAAGCAAAAACACCCTTAACATCTGGATTTACTATCTGTGTTCGATCTTTCTTACCTGTTAGTGCCGGGTTGGGAAGTTCGGCCAGTTATTCCGTTGCCATCGCAACCGCCTTGTTAATACTTTGCGACTTTATCCCCGTTGATTTTAACTCCAAGTCCAACAAAGAGGCTTATTTGGGTATGATTAATCAATACGCCTTTAAAGCTGAAGAGGTCATTCACGGAAACCCCAGTGGTGTAGACAATGCAGTTGCTACATTTGGCGGTGCAAAATCATTTGTGCGTGGTGAAGGATTTGCTACATTAGATGGTTTCAAATCCATTCGTTTGTTATTGACAAACACCAAAGTACCTCGGTCTACTATGGCCCTTGTAGCTGGTGTTGGAGATAAAAGAAAGAAATACCCCGAGATCATGAACCCTATTTTAGACTCTATGCATAATATTGCCATTCGCTGTAAAGATGCCTTTAAACATTTGCAAGAAGAAAAGATATCCAACGACGAACTAATGAATGAAATTGAAGATTTGGTTGATTTGAATCACTGTTTACTTGAAGCCATCGGTGTCAGTCATCCTAGTTTAGAAAAAGTTAGATCAGTTACTGCTAAAGCTGGACTAAAAACTAAATTGACAGGTGCAGGTGGTGGTGGTTGTGCGGTCACGTTTATCCGTGATCAAGTGCCTCAAGATGTCATTGATGATGTTATGGTTCAATTAAAGAATGAAGGCTATGACTGTTATCAGACTTCTGTTGGTGGTATTGGTGCCGATGCTACTTTGCTTACAAAAGATGAAACTGATACCTGGCTTCTTACTGCTAATAATGACATTTTGGATCAATACTTTTAACTAATAAACTAATTTAATAAATAACATAATACATTATTGCGAAAAAGAGTAAGTCAACACGTATCTTCGAACTCTACTTACTACATATACACGCGTGCACGTCAGATTTAAAATAGCTCCTGTGCACTTTATATGCGTGTTCCAGAAATATGGTAACATCTGGTGGCTACCAGGGCGACATTTAAAAGTTGCTATTATAAGGAAAAATGAATTGGCAGCTAAAGTAGAAGCTAAGAGCATTTAATAACAACAGGCTATTAGGATAATCTCACTCATGCTGCTGAGCTATTCAATGAAGGCGAACTATTCTATACTTATGTAACGTCCCCTTCCTCCACAGCATATCAAGAAGCCTAAGAATAATTATCGGTGCCTTAAAAATGTATATTTTTAGTAGTCTATTAAATTTCACTTGTTGCCTTTCTCCTCCCCCTTTTTTCTTGTTACTTATACCCCTTTGATACATGTTTTCAAATAGTGTATTAGACTTACCAACTCATGTCGAGTCAGCAGAGTTAGGGTATGGTAAATCACTTGTATTTGATGCTGCAACCACAACTGTCCTTGGTTTCCTGAAGCATTCGTTGAGCATCATTTTAGGCAATCAAGATTCAAAGCAAATCTTTTACTTTTTATTGCTTAATCTTTCATACATGTTTGTTCAACTTGCTTATGGTGTTTGGACTAATTCTCTAGGTCTTATCTCTGATGGTAAATACTCTTACAGCGAATTAACCCAATTCTCATCTTTCTTTTTAATAGCTATCCATATGTTTTTCGATTGTCTTGCTCTAGGCATTGGATTGTTTGCTTCTGTTATGAGTAAATGGCCATCTAACCAAAAATATTCATACGGGTAAGTCCATGGAGAAAGTAAAGTATTCAAGTATGACTAAAAGGGGGCGAACTATTAGATATAATCGTATCGAAACAGTAGCAGCTTTTTTCAATGGTATCTTTTTAGTCTTAATATCAGGATCAATTGTATTGGAAGCTATTCAACGTATTATTCACCCACCTGAAATGAACACGCATCGACTATTGCTGGTCAGCTTTGTAGGTTTGGTTGTGAATTTGATTGGTATTTTCGCTTTTAATCATGGACATGCACATGGTCATTCTCATGGACACGATCATCATGGACACAGTCATGGACACAGTCATGGACACGATCATGGACATAGTGCAAATATGCAAGGCGTGTTTTTGCATATTATGGCAGATACTTTGGGATCTGCAGGTGTTATAGTGTCAACTTTGCTGATTCAATGGTTTGATTGGACCGGCTTTGATCCTATTGCTTCACTATTTATTGCTATTTTGATCTTTATGTCTGTGATTCCCTTAATCAAACAATCCGCTTCTGTTCTGATGCTTGAATTGAGTGATAATGTTGTCAACCAAGTAGAAGGTACATTAGAGGAGGTGCGACGACTAAATGGTGTAACAAGTGTTGACAATTATCGTTTTTGGCCCAATGAAGCAGAGACTGTGGTTGGATCTGTCCACGTGCTTGTACAAGATCTCCATATGATTCAAGAGGTTAGAAGATCCATTACTGAAATATTCATGAGCCATGTTGATGGACTAAAAGAAATTTGTGTACAAGTTGAATCAGTCCATTCAGCTCGACTCCATAAACAACAACAACAACAACAACAACAACATCAGTACGACTTTAGATCATCCATCATTCCTCAGCCTACTTTTGCAGCAACAAATGAACACATATCTAATCATTCTACACCTGTTTTGCTGCCAAAATCTTTGAAAAAAAACGATTAAGCTTTTCGTTCTCGCATTTCCACTTTTGTTTTTTTTTTTTTTGTACAATAAAAAAATCGCGTTTTTATTTAATTAGCAAATGCCATGGTTAGCTTGAATAGGAGAAGAAACTAACTCGTCAACTTCTTGCTCCTTGTCTTTTGATTGAAGACTGTTGAGGATATTGGTGCTGATATTATAGATGGAACTGTGAGAGTGTCTCTTGCTGTGTTCACTAATAGATAACAGTTAATAAAACTGCTTTTTTTTTTTAAAAAAAAAAAAAAATAGTTGATACTAACCGTCTTTTTTCAATGGCAATTTGATCAAGAGTATCCAGAGCGCTAAGAGCAGCCATAATATCTCTGACTAAAATTTCACAACGAGAACGAGAAAAGTCTTCACGAACAACAACACGCAACATCTTGATGTGTTCTACTTTAGGGGCCATCGTGTAAGCAGGAACAATCCAACCACGTTCACGCAACTTGGAAGAAAGATCGAACTCATTAAAATGATGTTTTCCGGTCAATCTAAAAGCGACGAGAGGCAAACCGCGTCCGTTTGATTCGCTCATAATGGTGAATCGGTTGGTAGCCTTCAAACGCTCAGCAAGATGGTCTGCAGTATCTGTTAAATTTTTCATGATCTTTGTGAAACCACTGCGTCCAAGACGGATCAAGACATAATATTGAGCAATGATGTGAGCAGCACCCTTACTAAAGTTCAAAGTGAATGAAGCTTGATCACTTCCAAGGTAATTGATGTTGAAAATGAGTTCTTTGGGCAAATATTCAGGAGATCTCCAAACACAGAAACCAATACCTGCATAAGTCAAACCATACTTGTGGCCCGAGACGTTAATAGAGACAACACGGCTTAATCTGAAATCCCATTCAAGGTCAGGGTTTACAAAGGGTGCTACAAAACCACCACTAGCAGCGTCAACGTGGATACCAACATCCCAACCATTGGCCTCATTCTTTTGTTCCAAGAGGGTATTTAAAGTTTTAACATCTTCATAATGACCAGTGTACTTTGTGTAAAAAAATGAGTATACTACACACACTAATCATTCCAATATACACTTACGGTTGAGCCCAGAATGGCACAAACACCAATTGTGTTTTCGTCAACGAGCTCGGCGGCTTTATGGGAATCCATGTAAAGAGTATCTTCAGTGCATTCAACTTCTCGAGTTTCAATTTCAAGGTATTGAAGGGCTTTATGCCAAGCAACTTGACAATTAGAACCTAAAACCAAATTGGGCTTTTCAATAGATAAACCCTTTTGTTTGCGAGCATTTTGCCAACGACGCTTCATAGCCAAAGTAGCCAAGATGATAGCTTCAGAAGAGCCCACTGTAGAACAACCAAGAGATTCTTCCTCAGCGCTATTCATAGGGGCATGATAAAGACGAGCGATCATGTTTACACAACGATTCTAAAATAAGTATATGTTTAGGTAACAGCAAACTATACATATACTTATATAATAGACTTACGCAAAGTTCAACACTTTGAGGGTATTCTTCATAATCGATAAAGTTCTTTGAAAGGTTCTCTGCCATCAACTTTTCAGCCTCTTCTTCCATGTAGGTAGTGACAAATGTGGCGAGATTAAGAGCAGGGTTACCATCAAGCTATAAGACGTAAGTTAGTTTTGAGAATCATTTGATGTTATAATTAGTTACAGCCAAGTCATCCTTGATCAAGCGATAAGCAACATCTAATTATTACAGAAGGTTAACTATCAGATGATCTTCTATTTTGTTCTCTATACTTTACTGGATGGCATTTCTTCCTGCAAAATTTCAAGGTAATACAAGTGAAGTATATAATAAGCAAATTAAGAATTCATGCGCTTTACCCTATATATGTATATATCTATACTTTACCTCAGGTAATTCAAATCTAACAAAGAGAAGTTTACGTTTAGCTGATTTGATCTGGTCATTCTGCTTTTTTTTTTTTTTTTTTTTTTTTTTACATACCTTGGGATGTCTTGACTAGCCCAACGAGTACCATAAATTGTAGTACCTACAGCTTCATGATGAAATTCACCTTGAGCCTTGGATCCTTCAATACGAGCTACAGTGTAAATAGAAGCTTAGTATAGACTTTAAACAAAAATAAAATGATTTATTTACCGTCAGAAATAGCGTTGGAGAGGAAAACCATTTTATATTGTTTTTGTAGTAATAAAAAGAAGAAAAGAGCAATAAAAATATCAAGTCCTTATTTATATTTATTGACTCTTGGCTTTGTATTTTTGTCATACAGTACGGTCATCACTTTACATCTCTTTATAATCATTACGTCGCGAAATTATAGTAACAACAACTCAGAAAGAAGTTGTTACGTAACTTATTTATCCCTCGGGTTTAACTTTTTTTCAACCACATAATTAGCGGGAAAAACCTTTTTATTGCTGGGAAAAGAACCTCAGGTACCGTATTCGACCTTACATAATATAGAAGATACCTGTCTGCTCTATACCCACACTTTTTTATACAGTTCAATTCAATTATGGTATTCTATACGAACAACATATTGCCCAATCAGACGCGTTTTGTCGTTAAGAGTCGATGATCTTATACAGCGTCCATGACGACATAGTTATGTATATAAATAGAAATTAACCAAAAAGGGTATAATTTTATAATTTTGTACAATTATTCGCGTTATCACTAAAATATTGAACATGGTATATCTGTATGAATAGGATAGTTGTTTTTGGCATTAGAAATAGTAAAACGCGTTGTCTATCAATAAATATAACCATCGTTGATTGTACCTTAAATTTCCCATTTTTAGTTAACCTCTTTAAAGTTTAAATTTATTAAGCTTCTTAACGGGGCTTTAGGTAATATTTAGTCTTGGTGAATAAACATCATGTCTCCCGTTTATAATAAGGCTATCCACTATGCCTCCATCAGAAGAGGATTCACTCTCATGTTTTTCATCTTCGAGCAGTACTTTTTTGCTTTCACGATGCTTAGTCGGGGAAGGTGGCGGCGTTGATTCTAGATAATAGTTTTTAACATTCACACTATTTTGTGTCGAGTGGTCAGCATCGACTATTTTTTCATGCAACAGTGTATCGTAAGGTCGAGTTGCTACATTTTGAAGAAGTTTACACCAAACAACCATCTCTTCAAGACTAGACGAACGAAATAAATAGGATTTATCACGTTGTAATACAGAGCCATTACGTTGAATTTCAAATGTGTAATAGTCTCGTTTCTTTTGTTGTTTTGTTGTTTCCATCTTTCGTTGATTGATATTCGTAATGTCTACGTTTGTTACAATTGTAGCGTTGGGGATGTAGATAGTAGATTCTGGTGACACTTTATCATTTAGTTTAAATTGGTGCAGAAACCCAGCTATATAGAATAGTTAGTGTCTCCGTCATTATAGTAGAAAAGGGCTTACATTCTGTTAGGACAAAAAACTTGCAAGAGTATTTATTCAAGACGCCCATTCGACGTTCAAGCTGGCCTTTATGAAGCGTCATAACAAAAGGATCATATTTACAGCCATAATTTATTTGCAAGTACTTCTTTTCTGGGTTCTCCTCGTCCACAAGTATTTTCTGATTGGCCTCTACAAACGACTCCCAGTTACATTCAATGGATTTTTGCAGGGTCTCTTGCATTTTTTCTTTTGTCATAAAAGAATTGGGCAAGCAAAAAACTACTTTTAATGCTTCTTTCACAGCTTCCAGTAGTTTTCGTTCAAATTCCTTGGTTTGTTGTTGAATGGGTACCATTAACTTCCTTAGCCTGTTGTCTTCGTCTACTTCTTTCTTTAATTGCCTCAAAACGTCTATAGACAAGGACACATCAGTCAGTATATCATATCGCTCTCTTATATAAACATTGATTTATACACAAGTTAATTAACCATGGATCCGTCGTTAAAGTCACTTTTTTTTGAATTGCAGAACGGGCCTCTTTACACGCTTTTGTCAACTGAGACATATAGGTTGCTGTCAACTCGGCTCGTTTCAAGAACTCTTCCTGAGAGAGATCCGACCTGGACTTTAATGCTTTCAGATGAGTTGCACATTCTTTTTTAAGCTTTTCCATAACGGGGATTTGGTTTTTTAAATCCTGAATTAGCTTTTGTTCCTGTGACGCCAAGTCCGTGGTGAAACCGTAAAGTAGTGCATGGATTTCATTTGCGGACTCTATGCTGTTTCCTTTCACGTTGGAGAACCGGGGTTCCTTAAGAAGTGTGCTCATCATGCGTTCCGATTGTGTGGTGGTTTTCACGATATCGTTCATCCATGAGATAATCACTGAGATGAACTTTAACCAACTGTCGTAGCGTCGAATGATGAGGTCAGCTCGATTCAATTGTTTTCGTGAGATTTTTGCTGAACTGTAAAAATCTTGTTCCTGAGGTGAAAAGCTTAATCGACTTGAAGTCGTCGTAGAAGGAGGAAAACGACTAACTCGATTTGTATTGGACAAAGGTTGCGATGATCTGGTCTTTGTGGGAAAGGTCTGTGAAGGGGTATTGTGGGCTTTAGGTGAAGTGGGAGATATCATTTGATCATTTGAGTCATATAGTGTCAGTAGAGGATCCTTAATGGTCAACTTGGAAGGTTTCGTACTCACAGACTTTGACGGTAAAGGAGGTGCTTTATTATCATCCTCTGTGACAGCATCCAGCAATTCAGGTGGAGGGCTAAAATCGAAGCACTCTATAAATCGGCTTAATGGTCGTATATTTAACAATTCTGTCTTGGTACTCTCAGGCATGTAGGAAAAAGAAAAAAAAAAAATACAAAAATACAAAAAGAAAAAAAAAAAGAAAAAAGTTTTGTATTGTTGCCCTTTCACGAAAATTTTATTTTAAACTGTCTAGACTTTAATCTCATATTTTTACTTGATCTTGGACAATTCTGGGCATTCTCTTACCGTGGCTTCGTACTACTGCAAACCATATTATGTAATACGTTTCATTAGAGCTGTTTCTACTCCATTAGTAAAGTATTAGACCAGCAGCTAATTGATGTTATTTGCAATACAGTTGGCTTACTTTATCTTGAATCTCTAAATATGCAATCAACTTCCTAGTAATAGCTTCATCTTTTTTAACAGTTCAGTAACATACGTCACATGTGCATTCCCAGACTTATATGTAATAGTATCAATAAGCTGTGCTTAATTTTAAATGGTAAAAGCGATAATTGAACGAAAGAACCAATTCCCGTTGATGTAGAATGCATTTAAGGTAGCGAGTGTTGCTAGTTTATATATGCATAACGTCAGCTGCTTTAGTTTCCATATATCATTCTGGGCTAATGTGAAATACAAGAGAAATTGAAGCATATATCATTTTTATTAGACAAATTTTGCAGGATATACAAAAACTGGTTATTTATGAAGGTGATTGATTTGGTGCAGAAAGAGGAAAGAAAAACAAAAAATATGTTGGTGTATATATAATCTTTTTATGCGTACAAATCATCATCCCCAGCTTCTTGACCGAAGCCAGTATCGCCACCAGAAGTTTCTTGGGCAGCACCAGAAGATCCTTCAGGGAACTTGAAGGAGCCAAATCCACGTTGTTGTTGAAGATTTTGAGCAAAGACTTCATAACGACGAATATCAGAATCACTAACAGAACGACGAGCGAAACGCATAGCTTCTTCGAAGTGAGCACTAAGATAATAAAGTTAGCAACAGCTCATACTATTGTATTTTTTTTCTTTTTACCGAGTGATATAAGCAGGAGCTTCGTCATCATCTTCATCCATACCGACATCTTCACCTGCATCTTCCTTGGATTGACGCTCTCTTTCTCTAGCAATATCCTTTTCAATATCTTCACGGATAGCGAGCTTAGCAGCACGTTGACAGATTTCAGCAAGATCGGCACCAGAGAAACCTTGAGTATGCTTGGCAATAACGTTCAAATCAACATCGGGAGAGACAGGTGATTTACGTAATTGAGCTTGCAAGATAGACAAACGAGAGTTCTCGTCAGGAAGAGGGATGTAAATGAGTTGATCTAGACGACCAGGACGCAACAAAGCAGGATCAATTTGATCAGGTCTGTTTGTGGCACCAATCACAAAGACATTCTTTTTAGCATTCATACCATCCATTTCAGTCAAGATTTGATTAAGAACCCTGTCACCAGCACCTCCGGCATCACCAGCACCACTACCACGAGCCTTAGCAATAGAATCTAATTCATCAAAGAACATGACACATGGAGCGGCAGCACGAGCTTTATCAAAGACGTCACGGACATTGGCTTCAGATTCACCAAACCACATTGTCAAGAGTTCAGGACCCTTAATAGAAATGAAATTGGCTTGACATTCATTGGCGATAGCCTTGGCTAACAAGGTCTTACCAGTACCAGGAGGACCATAGAACAAAACACCCTTGGAAGGACTCATACCGAACTTTAAGAATTTTTCAGGATGTTCAACAGGATATTGAACAGTTTCTTGTAATTCTTGCTTGACATTTTCAAGACCACCAATGTCGGACCACTTGGTAGTGGGTACTTCAACAACGGTTTCACGAAGAGCAGAAGGATTGGAGACACCCAAAGCATAACGGAAATTCTCCATAGTGACAGCCAAAGAATCCAATACTTCTGTATCAATTGTTTCTTCCTCCAAATCAATAAGATCCATCTTTTCACGAATTTGTTGCATAGCAGCTTCAGAACAAAGTGAAGCAATATCAGCACCCACATAACCGTGAGTTTCAGAAGCAATTTGTTCTAAATCAACATCGTCATCCAATTTCATGTTCTTGGTGTGAATACGAAGGACTTCAAGACGACCAGTTGGGTCAGGGATACCAATATCAACTTCGCGATCGAAACGACCGAAACGACGAAGAGCAGGATCAATTGAGTTAGGTCTGTTTGTGGCAGCAATAACAACAACATTGGAGCGTGCCTTCATACCGTCCATCAAAGTTAGTAATTGAGAGACAACACGACGTTCTACTTCACCGTTGGTCTAAAAGCACTGTAAATACTTTCTTCATTCTTTTTTTAGTAATATACTTTTTTTTTTTTTTTTACCTTTTCACGCTTAGGGGCAATAGCATCAATTTCATCAATAAAAATAATAGCTGGTGCATTCTTTTCAGCCTCTTCAAAGGCTTTACGAAGATTACTTTCAGATTCACCTGCCATCTTTGACATGATTTCAGGGCCATTGATTAAGAAAAAGAAAGCACCAGTTTCATTTGCAACTGCTCTAGCAATCAAAGTCTTACCAGTACCTGGAGGGCCAAACATGAGAATACCACGAGGGGGCTTAATACCGATAGACTTGAATAATTGAGGGTGGCGAAGAGGTAATTCGACCAATTCACGAATTTGAGCCATTTGTTTACGACAGCCACCAATATCATCATAACCAACTTCATTTAAGCTTTGTTCTTCATCTTCACGTTTGATTGGGTCACCTTCACAGTGAATTACAGTGTCTTGTGCAACCTATGGATATATCATTAGAATCGTGCAAAAAAATATATCATTGAAATACTTACGATACAGTAGGGCTCAGGATCGGTTTCAACAATCTTGAATTCAACTGCTCTCATACCACCACGAACAAGGAAGGTGTCTCCTTTACGTACGGGTCTGTAGGCTTCCAAGAAATAAGGCTTTAAGAAAGATTCAAAGAGGTTACCAGTCAAGCCCTCAACAGTATCGTCGATGGGTAAGACGTGAATACGTTTACCATATTTAATATCAGGGCAAGGATGAAGTGTAATCACATCACCAAGACGGATACGTAAATTATTACGAACGACTACGCATGCAAAAGAAAGAATGTTAGTCCTCTCTCCCCTTACAGTCTCTTCTTTCTACTTTACCTTTATTTACTCTGGCTTTATTGTCTTCCATATCATCATCAGCCAACACGATAAGAACAGTATCTTTTCTTTTCTTGCCTTTAACAATGACAGTGTCGCCTCTAAAAAGTTGAAGTCTTTCCATTGTAGCAGTGGAAAGTGTAATGACAGAGTTGTCATCGTTGGTGGCATCATCAACCATTAACTTGTTAGGTGCAGCTTTGCGACGTAAAATAGCAGTGGCAGGATCATGAGAAGGATCTACTTCATTTTCTTCAATACCAGAATTAGGTCTAAAAATTCAAAAATGTTATTCACTATACTTTCTTCTTGTTTATTTTAAAAACCTACAAGAGTTTATTCTTGTTATCGTTTGTCATTTTTTTTAAAGAAAGATAAAAGAAAAAAAAAAAATTGTATTTCAAAGCACTTTTTTTTTTTTTTTTTTTTTTAGACACGTAACCCTTCACGTAGCACGCACAACAGACGCATTAAACCCAACTCAGTGATGTCAGTCGTCCAATTATTTTAAAACGGCGAATTTGAGATCTTCAAAAGGGGACACCAATAAGGATGCTTGTAAGTGTATAGCTCTTGTTTTCAGGTCAAAGGAAAGCCTATGCGCGTTGGAGCAATAGTAATAATTCTGTCTTTTATTTTCTATTTATACGTATTGAGACACATATGCTATATATAGATTAAAATATAGCCTCTTTGCTTGCTCTTGGTCCTGTAGCTCTATTATACATGGTATATTATGAATGCACGGACGACGGTAACACTAACGAAAAAACACGTTATATTAAGCAGACTTTATTTTCGCGAATATTTTCAGTTAATGCATGACTGTTATTTAAGGCTCTTAGTTATTTATACGGCATTGCAGACATTTATTTAAATAACATATCGTAACGCTTCACATTACGACCACTTGAAAGTTATACACTACAATTACATAAATAGTTTTATTGAATAAATAATAAAATTAAAAGAAAAAAAAAATAGATCAGCTATTTCTCTTTAGCGGCTTCTTCAGCTTCCTTCATACGTCTGCGTTTAACTGAAGTGTTGATATATGTACCAAAGACTAATAAGAAGAGAGTTAATGACTTCAATGTAACACATTAATCTAAATATGTATAATTATAACACTTACTGAAGGCAATGAAATTAAAGAAAGGCACCCAGGTTGTAGGAGGCAAGAAGTTTTGAGCAAAAGTCATACTTAGGGGAGAAATGACCCAAGATACTTTTTGCATACCCAAAAAGCCATTCTTAAGGTTAGCCTTCAATTGAGCGGGAGAACGAACACCAGCCATAATAGCCATGGCCGTTAAATAAACTAAACAAATATAAGTATATAATATACTTGCCTTTTGCAATTTATACTTTACCAGAATTCATGATTGGGGAGATAATCAAGTTAGAAAAGAGTAATTGGCCAACCTTAACTTTTGTACCTGTTTTTCCTGCAAAAACTTTGTTCATAATTTCGTATAAAAAGTGATTGAGTGGACCAGAGATCAATAAGCCTAGTCATTGCTACAGTCAATAGGATTCAAGTTGTTTTGTTATGTCTCCTTACCATATGCAGCCATTTGGATAATTCTTTTATCAAGTTTCTTTTGACCTGATAATTTTTGAGCTGTCAATTCTTGGAGACCAGACAAAGTGCCTGAAGTACAGGCTTTAGTCTTTAAAGGAGCGGCAGCAAGGTGGGACAGATACCATGCAAGAAATGCTTTAACGTTGACAGAGACAGCCATCTTTAATCTGTACTTTATAAAAGAGAGAAAAAGAAAAAGAAAAAAAAAAAAAAAAAGAGGAATTTAAACTCACTTTATCTCTATAGTAGATATACCTTTGAAAAAATACCCTTCCCCAGTTCTTTCTTTTTTTTTTTTTTTTTTTTTTTTTTTTTTTTTAGGTGATCGGAGTATATAGTAGGTATAAACTTATCATATAGGTGTAACATCAGTTGCCTTCGGTATAAAGCCTTTTATATGTTTAAGAAAAGAGAAGAATAATTACCACGCTGAATTGTATCTAATAGCACAGCCTATAAAATTTGAGTTTTTCATCAACTCTACTTCTGCTATCTCTCAAGAGGGTCAAACATCATAATTCGCCCCATATATTTGAGGCAAAAGAATTTGGCCACATATCCTGATAAAAACAGTTACAAAGAGACTCTTTATTCAATCATACCTAACATGAGCATTCTCACTACTTTAAATTCTTACTTTTGAAAAAAAAAAAAAAAAAAAAAGCGCTACTGCGTCTACTATCATAATCCATTTCTTTAGAAGGCTTTATTTTTTTGATAAAGCAGAGTTATTATCCTGTGCATTTATCACTTTGTACAAAGCAGCCCTCATATATACTCATTTTAAGTACACCGTAATCTTATATAAATAAAATCATATTGCTTCTAACAATGAGCTCATTCTATGGACTTGGTCTGTTATTAAATAAGGGAAGCAAAGCGTAGGTCTTATAATGTTACTGCCTACTTGGAGTCCGAGTCGAAAGCTAATGATACTAGACACGACAAATGAAAGTACAACAACTTTTGGCTTTTTTTCTTCTTTTTTCTTTCCAATTGTATTTCCAACTAATAAATGGGGGATAAAATAGAAGATAATTTAGATTCGAGATCACCTTCTCCTATCATGTTCCCACTTGATTTTCGACCTCTCATCAGTAAAAGAAGAGAGTCTTTACCCTCAATTTCTTTTCTTACTGAACCTAGTGACCATCACTTGACTTTGCGTCGTCACTCAGTTTGTAACAATAGCCAATCGCCCAATACTTTATTAAAGGAAAGACGGCACAGTACAAATGGAGCTTATAGTCGATCGCCCGAATTACGTATAAGTCACAAACTAGCAGAGCGCAAAAGAAGAAAAGAAATGAAAGATTTATTTGATAGTCTAAGAGACTTATTGCCTTTGGACAAAAGTATGAAATCAAGTAAATGGGAAATACTAACAAGAGGTATTAGTAACTACAAAAAAAAGGTCAAGTTGATATTAAAATTCTTTTATATAGCTGTTGAATATATAGGCAGGTTGAGGGAAAAAGAAATTCGTACAATGCATGAAAAAGAAAAGTTACAGAGAGAATTGACAAGATTAAAAGAATCTCAGTTTCTTTACTGAGTAACTACCTAAACATTAAATACTCACACCTTTCATTTTAAATAACCCATTTATTCCATATCGTTTTCTCTTTCTGCATATATAATATACGTGTCATATTTGACTATACTTGAAATAATACCCAACAATAATAATGTGGACTATCGAATGTATAAAAAGAGGTGCTAAATGCACTGTAACCAAACACGTGTTGGTACATATTATATATGTTTATTAGGAGTGTAAAAACAAAATAGATGCCTTGTCTCCCTTATATATATGGCCATTTTATTATGAGTGCATTTAAGCTTGATTGATTTGTAGTTTAGCTATACACGCATTGCTGCTTACAGTGTTCGTCTGTTTAGTGAATGTAATGCCAGCTACTGCGTAACTATAGTATTTCTCTTTTTATTTAATTAAATTAAAATTATAATTGTATATGGCTGGAGATCAGATAATTATTAGTGTATATATTGCAAGTAGTGAAAAGGAGAGTTAATAAATGATTAATTGTCAAAAAAAAAAAAAGTAAACAGTAAACAGTAATATAAAAAAGAAAAACTGAATCCAGCAGTTAGTATGATAATAGAGGGTTTTCAAGAGAGTTTTTGTAGCATTCAAGCTTAATAAGTTCATGCAAAAGATAGTGAAGCTTTTTATCCCAGTTAGACAGTGCCTGCGTGCTATTAACATAGCCTTCATAGCCATATGTTAGCTTTTAATAATTGGTGTAAGTAAAGCATTGAGTTAGCATGTAAAAATTTAGTTACCTTTTTATCGACAAACAGTTTGGAAGCTCTATGATCTTCTAATTGCTGCTTTAAATCCACTATCTGAGACGTTATATCTTGATATTGTTTTTTAATGGTCAGTGTGCTATCGATCATGCAAGGAGAGGGTGGATACCACACAGGCACATCCGTGGGGTTATCACATTGAGCACCCCAACCATAGTCGATATTGCAAACGGCCCCAGGTAGTGGGCTTTTACTTATTTTAGCTGCTGTGTAATTGCATGCCTCAACCCAAGCTTGGACTGCAAAGAGATCAGTGGACTCGAAAAGCCAAAGACCTCCATCAGCCATTTCAAGACGAAAAACATGAGGTCGTTGAGGATTCCAACCTGGTGGCGGTATTGCTGCTGCATACGTGTGATTCATTTTTAAAGTAGCTAAAGGTGTCTGCTCTCTATCTGGTTGCCAATAAGGCTGGTGCTGCATGACATCTTGCAGTGATGTAAATGAATGGTTGCTCCAGAATCCCGTGCTTTTCCTCCTTTTTCCTCGCTCGTTCTCCTCAATTGCATTATACATGATCATCTCGTTTTCTGTAATTACTAGGTAGCAAAGCTGCCATTGGCGGTGACGTGCTCTTTTATCTGTACTCTCCAAGACATGCTTACGCATAACAAAACCTTGCTTATACATATCTTCCTTTAATTGTGCGACTTGTCTTGTATTGAAAAAATCATCCATCATGTCGTCCATCACGGGTGCCTTGCGAAAGGGGTTTTCCTCGTAATTTTTAGGCAAAGTTTTTGAGCGCTTTAATGATATATCATCCTGTATGTCTGCTTGGTCGATACTACTTGATTTTATCGCGACGTACATGTCCTATTGGAATATTACGTAAATGAACTTGATTGTGCATAAAGACCCTGAATTACCTTTAATATAGATTCGATCTCCATCAACCAGTTCTTTCGTGAGTTGCTTGTGTTTTTTCTTGATCTCAATGCATCTATCACTCCCCCATAGCTGCTAAGACTACTTCCACTACTAATAGGAGAATCTTCGTCGTGCTGAAAGAACGAAATAGTGGTTGTAGGAGAATTTTCGTCCACACTTACTAAGGAGGCACAACGTCGACGAATATTGGTAATCGATTGAATAGTCTCCATTGTGTTTTTAATGAATTTGGACTTTGTCATCTTCGTAGACCAGTCACCGAGAACATGTAAATCGGTATTGAGTAGTAGCAAGGAATAAGCAACTGCATGTACGACATCGACATTGTGATAGATACAAGTAGGGTTGCATTCAAAATATCGCCTTGCAAATGCTTCAAGGATACGGTCGAGTTGCTGTGATTCGGCTTTAAAATAAACTTTGGCACATAAAATTCGAAACGCTGAATCTAATTTTTGATCTGTGAAGTCGAAATTATTCATGTAGAGATGCAATACCCTCGATTTTAGAGTTGAGCTATAATGAAATTATGTGAACTTGTTTGCATTTGATGAATATCTATTTATATATATATTACTTTGAGCCAAGGTATTCAGCAATTTCGTTTTTTGGGCATAGTGTAGTATCCTCATTCCATAAACGTTGTTGTAATTGAATACATTCACTTTCGTCCAATTGATTTGTATCAAGTGTCAATTTAGTGTTGTTTTTTGGTTTCATTTTTCTGCAGGGTGGTGTGTAGTAAGATGAGGAAGAGTTTGAGGATATTGTAGATGAAGAGAAAGAAGAGAGGGAAGACGGAGACAGCTCATCATTGGGTGAATACATTGAATTGTTGCAAAGGCTATTTGCTCTTCTCATAACGTGATTCATGGGCTTCTCTGGCACTCCTAAGTCATGGCAATTAATTATCATCTTTGAGAAATCGAGAGTGTGTCTATATCTCCTTAAATGATTTGTGTTTTCTATTATAGGAAATTGATAGTTGTCCAGCATCACCTCGTTAGTAATAATTAGTTTGGAATGTAATGAGTGTGCCTGGTGCTTATTGTTATTATTATTAACAGAAGTGGTGAAAAGGGACTCATTATGGTTTTCTGCATGATTTTCTTGATAGGTTTGAGAAGTCTATACATAATAATAATATTATGCTTAATGCTTTTTTTTTTTTGTCATATTGCTAGCATAGATATATACGCTCCTGTATCGTATATATATATATAGATATAACTTACACCTCTTAATTTCATGAAAAAAGTCTTTAAGGACTATAATATTTATATACATTAATCGCCAGAGTATAGATTAATATGCTCAATTGATGCAATTTACCCTTGTGACTTGAAGTCTTTTGGAAGTACTTGTATCATCTTCTTCTACAATAGCTATTTAGTACGTAAATAATAAATTCAAAGTAAAACTACCATTACTTGTAAGCTTTTTGAGAGACATTATAGGGCTGATATGACCCGACTTTATTTCCATTTCCCAAGTTGAAAAACGAGAAAAAAGAAAAGCATTAAGAAGTTTCTTACAAGGTTTTCAGTTTAAAAAATCATGAAAAGGAGAAAAGAATATTAATTTGTAAGCAAATAGAGACTACTGTTAAACTTGTCATACAACAAACAATGAGAGGTACAATGTGTTTATCTTACCATAACCAATATATCATTCTTGTTAAGATTGATAGTGAAACTAGATATCCTGTACTAAGAAATTTTCATACAGCCCAAATTTTGAGAATTGAATAAGTCCAGTCACTCTTTGGTTGCTACTTTTTCGCGACAACTAAGCTCAATTCTCCCGAAACACAGGAGTACTTTTCGTAACACTTGATCCATCAAAGAAACTAATGTACGTTTTGTGACTGCATTTTATTGGTGGCAAATAAGAAGGTGCTTAATAACGGAATTTGAAATGCTTGAAAAAAGCGAAAGGCGGTGGTGAACTTGGTTGCCAGAATACATCTTTTTCTTTTTTTAAAAAGGAAAAAATCCCTTTTTCTCATTTTTTATTAAGAAAATCAACTACTGCAAAGGTATTATTAGTTTGTTTTTTAAAATAACTTGATAATCTAAAACTGAATCCTTAAAGTTTGATTAAGCAACAAAAAAGTCCTTATTTCATTTCTTTGAACAGAAGAAAAAAGTAAAAAAAGAATCAATGGACAACTGGTCATTAAGGGATAGTAACGAGTCTTCTGTTGGTATGGACGGTTTTGTGGATAACATGCAATTGCTTTTGAAGTTACAATCACTTGAACCATTGATACCAGCGGACAAAAATAACAATTCAGAGTCATTTACTGAATTCAATACTTCAACTTCAACCTCTGAACTACCTGACGACGATGATTTGGTAGATAAGTTGTTTCGTGAAAGTTTTGCAATGCAAGGTAAAAAAAAAAGGATTCTCCTGTAATCAGGTCGTGCCCTAATCACTATTTTTTTTCCTTTTCTCAGAAATGCAACAACAACAACAACAACAACAACAACAACAACAACAACAACAACAACAACAACAACAGCAACAACAACAACAACAACAGCAGCAGCAGCAACAACAACAACAGCAGCAGCAACAACAACAACAACAGCAACAACAGCTGCCACCACAACAAGAGCAACAAGAACGACAACAGCGACCAATACAGACTGAAAATAGTCAGCCACAACATAACCATACGTTAGATATGCTACTATCTTCACCTTTAATGACTAATAGAAACAATGATAACCATATAAGCAACAGGAATAATAACAGCAATAACTACAGCTATCAAAATAATAGCAGTTACCATAGTAACAATAACAACGATGCGCGATTAGTTGATAGAAAACGGTCAAGGTCGCCGGTCTCATTAAATGAATATCCGTCTTTTTCGCAGTCATTGCCCCCACCTTCCTTTTCATCAGAACAATTCTATCCACCTCAGTCCTCGTTAAATATTCAGCAACCGAGTGTGCTTATGAAACCACAGTCGTCAACTCAAAGAATATCTATATCGAACGTATGCAATCCATCAGTCATTGCCCAATATCCTGTTTCAAGCCCTTTCTCAAGGAGTATGGCTACGTCTTTGTCATCGCCTACCACGTTTACTTCCCCACAGCAAAGTATGCTCCCTTCATTACAATCCCAATTTCCGAAATCACAAGTTTATCCTTCGGTATCACAAGCTATACCGCTAACGCACCAACTCCAGTCTCTCGTACAACCAATGCAACACACTGCGCCTATGATTCCACCTAGACCACAGCTACGTGTGCACTTTAAGCGTGATTTAATGGCCTTCGAGTCTTTGGTGTTTGATGATTCCAAGGATCCAATGAAGTCTGACCTTGATCTAGCAACCCTTAAACGCTTAACAGTCGCCACATTACGTACACTCGGTGTTCATTTATCAATGGAGGAACTTCCAATGGTTGATATTAATAATCCTTTGCCTACCGATTCTCAAGAGGTACTGCCTGCAGCAGCTATGCAACTCATTACTACTATGGTTTTAGGCACCTCAGGCGACAAACATGTCTCACAAACTGTTGGGTCTCAGATTTCTAATGGTGATCTAGTAGCATTGCAGCGTATGATAGTAGCTGGTTTACGCAGCAAAAACATTGTGATCCATACTGTTCTAAATGAACCATTGAAACCAGATACCGAACATTCCAAAAAATCAGCTGGACCTCATGACACCATCATTGATTTATCCCAAGTTAAATACGACCCCCCTCATAATGTGACAAGACTTTTCCTGCGTCTTTACCGTTTCATTCTCAATATGATGTTGTCAACGCCTGATTGTTGGCCGTTTATACAGCCTGTTCCTGAAACAGCTTTTTTATATCACCAGGAAATTAAAAACCCCATGGATTTATTTACAATAGAACAGAATGTGTGGCGTGGAAAATACACCAAATTTGCCAGATTTGAAAAAGACATGTTGCTTATCTGGAAAAACGCCAGATCCTTTCACCGAAATGCAGGTACTATTCCCAAACATGCAGAGAACCTTGAAAGACTATTTACAGAAATCGTTGTCGACATTAAAAAACAAACAAGGTAAAACCCCCGAAGTTGGCATTTATTTCTTTGAGTCTTGACAGTTTTATAGAAAACAACCGCAATCTGTGGGTTCTCACAAATTTAAATTTGATCCAACAAAGTCTCTCCCTGAAGAGTCTGATTTTTCATACCCACCTATGGAACGCGTATTTTCAAAAGCCAGTACCGTCTATACTATTTCTGCATTGTCTCCTTTTGAACCTAAAGGAAAGAAACCAAAGGGCCTCACCAACGAGAAACTCTTGTATCTCCAATTAAACGGACCTTTTTTCCAAGCTGTAGAACGCATGAAATCCGACTTGGAAGGCAACCATTCGATGGTCCCTCGGTTCTACATTTCAAAGAACCGTACTTTATTACGTCAAGTCCGATCACAAGGCGTGCTTGCCATTTTTTCTAATGTCAAAACCACGCGTATCAAGGGAAGTAAAAACATTCATATCGAAACCGACGTTATTCTTGCGTATCCTGCCAGTGAGCTGTATGAGATCAACGAGTGCACGGACGAATCTGCACCTAAGGGTTGGATTTACTTGCGCCCCCTGCGTGTATTGACTGGTGTTACCTTTGAAGTGAACGAATCCATCGAACGTGACTACTTTAAGCGTATGTTTACTACGTCAAAGATGGCGATTGATGATAAGCATGGGCCTTCTATGACAAAGATGCTACTGAAAAGAGTGGTACAGAAAATTTTGGGTTTACCGGATGAAGGCGTTAAGCTGGAAGAGAACATCAACGAGAGACCTTTGCAACGGATGCTGAGGACGAAAGAAGAAGAGGAGATGGAGACGAATGAAGGTTCTGATGACGAAAAACAACAAACGGCAACTCCGGAAGATATCATGGAAGTAGATGTAACACCACGTCATGAGCAACGTCTCGGTACAAAAGAAATGAACCATGAAATTTGGCAAAAATTGTTCAATGGTAGGGAGTATAGCGCGATTTTTTTTTTTTTTTTATTGTTGCTTTAACACGTCTTATTAGTTTGTTTATCCAAAGGTGTTTCTATAAACAACTTGTCTGTACACGGAACGATTCATTGGAACTCGCCTAACTCAGAAGGGTTCTTTAAGCGTGTTTATTTCTTTGATAACATTGTTGTACAAGTATTTAGACAAATGACAATGTATCAACGAATCACTGAAGTTGCTTGTTTGATGTAAGTAAAAGTAACAATGGTCGTTTTTTTTTTTTATATATATATACCAACCATCCTTTTTAGGAAATTGAGAAATTTGCCTCATATGGCACAACTCAAAGAAGTGCTGTACAACGATAAAGGCGACATAGCTGGTTTATCCATGCAAAGGTAAACTCGATTTGAATAAAACACAAGATGCCTTCCAAAACTAACATGAATGCAGATACCAAATTACACTGAAACAATATACACATGTACATTCACACCATCGCTTGTCTGCTTACCAGAAATATGACGTTATATATCAAATGCTAATTTGTATGAAGACGATCCATGAGGCTGGCCTCGCACACAGAGATCTTTCAGAAGTTAATATCATGGTGAACACAGTAGACGGACAATTTCTTGAGGACGGTAGTGAAAAAGTATGTCTATACCTCATTGATTTTGGAAAAGCTGTCTTTTGTGAGCCTGCTGATGTTCGAGCGTGGTTCGTTGATGTGCCTCGAGCTGAATGGGAATATGATGGCGATGTCGTTCCTGAAAACAAGGAAGAGCTTGAAGCTTGGTGCGCATCATTACCTTGGATTAGAGGCAAACCTGACCATGGTTATCGCATGTATAGGTAAGTAGCTAATGATCAAAGACAACATGTTCTCATTTTTAAATAAATAGATCGATCCAAACGCTTCCCAAGACAAGATCAGATAACCAAGTATTACCTTGGTTAATTCATCCTCAAGCGGAAGATATTTACTCTATTGGTGTGATGATTTGGAAAGTGTTTACGGATACAGAACCATGGCGAGGTATTTTAGATACAGATCTTCAAGGGCTTCGTTATGTAGCTGAAGATGACTATCGAATCCAGCGTGCATTAGAAGGAGAAGTTCAAGGCGAATTGAGTCGACAACTATTACTAAAGTGTCTGAAGACACGGCCTCAGGATCGTGAGTCAGCAGCGCAGATTTTAAACTGGATAGGTCAAGATGCAGTAAGGGAAGGTTTAATAGGTGAATGGAAGATGTATTCATCGGATACCCGAAGCTCAAGAAGAGCTAAAAGCTTCTATGGTTATGAGGATTCAAACGCAGATGACGATGAAAAAAAGAAGCCTAGAAAAAAGATGAATAACGGAGTCGGTAAAAGAGGCCGACCAAAAACGAGTAAAGATATCTAGTGATCTTTTGTTTTTTTTTTTTTTTCTTATTTTTGTTTATACAACGCATACGTCTTTCATTCCCTCTACTTTTTCTATACATGCACAATTTTGATTCTTAAATGTAGATAATAAAAATCACTTCTTTAGATATCAAGTGAATGATGTTTTCGTTTGTTGGTATAGCCATTGATGCTTTAATAAATAAGATAAAAAAAATTTTTTTATACAAAGTCGCTTCTTGAAGCTGTAGTGTGTCTATTTGTTTCTTTCAATTCCACAGCATCTTGTTCGTTGCTGAATTGATCATCGTCGTCATCCAAGAAAGCAGAAGAGGCATCCAAAATGGGTTCACGGCTTTCTACTTCGGTGTAGCCTCCGTTTTGCTGAGGCAAGTTTGGCCAATTCGTCAAATGTTCCCAAAGATAAATTAACGAGAAAGAGAACACAAATACGATGAAGCCGAAAGATAATAAGACATTACTATAAGACATGATATCGATTTCCATATATGCGAGCAAACCGAGTTGTTCTTCTGTAGAGCCCATAAACAATAAGCCAGATAAAATCAACGTCTATCGTCAAAAAGAAAGGTAAGGTCACTACACAAAATAGAATAACAATGTTATATTACAAGTGGTGGAATGTATTGCCATGGTGAAATATTAGTCGGGTCGTCTTCTTTCCAAACAAAGCAGATTTCAATGATTCTACTTAAGCCACCTGCTGCTAACATATAGCCAAAGTACGAATGAATAGCTCCACTATTGGCAACGTGTTGAGCATGACCTTGGAAGGAAACAGCTGTCAAAATGATCAAAATAGAAGGAATAACCGTTCTTTTGCCATTTCTACTTAACGCAATGCCCACTAAACCTGCTGCCCACCATATAATGCCCATGGATGTGTGTTGATAGTCGCCATGATTCCAAGGTTGTCCCCATCTAACAATGTATTATGATGAGCTGATTCTACCTTTGCCCCTCATAGAATGAAATGTTTACCTGTGTTCCGTAAATGTGTTGACAATACCCCACAACATAATAACCCAACTGTCGTACCATTCTTGGCTTCTCCCACGCTTTAGCAAGAATGGAGCACCAACACGTAACATAATCAGTAATATAATACCATAAGCAACAAAGGAAGAACCCATAATAAAATGAGCTAAGCACTGCCCAGTGTGATCTATTTTCACGTTGGTTTAATTCAAGCGAATGACATGCTATTTTATGTACCTGAATAACAGAAACCAAGAGAAGCAATAACACCCAATACTATTTGTACATAGCCGATAACTGGGATTGAGGCGCCGAGCACTGAATGAATTCTAACCAAGATGGGCCTAATTTTTCCAAGTATCCCTCTTTCAATATGCAGTTTCAAATAAACGCCCAACCCAAACTGTATTATGACACTCCATATGACTATATCCGCAAACCATCTATGAGCAATATGCGGTTCCTAATTGATTGGTGTAAATATATATATATATATATATATATAAAATCATAGAGTCAATTGCTTTCGTATTTACATAGTTGCGTCCATTATGTGCATGTGCTAGAAACAGGCCTACTACAAATATGGCTGAAGCTAATATTTGCACTGGCACATGCCATCGATTTTTGGCTAACCCTAATACCATGCCTAAAGGATATAATAGTCCAAAGGCTAGAAAATATTGACTTTGTAAGTAAATTCTTATTGTTATGTATTTTATTTTGTTTCATATCCAACCTGTTACCATAAAAGTAATATGAAGGGTCATAATGAGTCCAATAGGTTCATTAGTTGCAGCTGAACTGTCAAACAATGAAGGATCTAAGTTATGACTGTGGCCCATGCTGCCTGTATGTTCATGTTCAGACATCTTGAGTTTTTTTTTTTGTCAAAAAATGAAAAAAAAACAAAAAAAAAAAACCGGGAATGAAGGTTAAAATTTATCAAATATATACAGATAGCCAATGAGCACATACCGTATTGTCTTGGCTATAATACATACAAGTAGAGAAATAGAACACTTGTATTATTCATACACTATGAAGATAGGGCCAATAGAAACTGGTCGTAAAACCTGTAATTCATTTTATACTGGCATAAAGATAAAGGGCTCAAAATGATACTTCCTCCAATAAAGGACTTATACATATAGAATACAGCGTATAAACAAGAAAAGACAAATGTTTTATTTTGTTTCGGAAAGACCTACCTTTCAATCGGATCTATGTATGAAACCAATTGAGAATCCGTGTGTTAGAACCATAGCGGGATGGTTCATTTGCCTCATAAAAGGTGGTAAAATGAGAGTTGAAGTCTTTAACTCGTTCATGAATGCCTTGCAATGTGAATCTGGATAAAATAGCTGATCTGTTGATTTATCGTTGAACCATAAATCCAAGTATTTTTGTACATGACTTTGTTCATGGTCAGTGCAATCTAAATAAAATACTTTCATTACCCTTTCTCTCTTGAGACTATGGTCCTCTTTACTCAGATAACCATTATTATGAATGATGTTTGTATCCCAATTGAATAACCACAGCTACACTCACAATTAAACAACGAAAAAGGAACAATGCATGATTGGCTTACCAGTGCATATGGGGTATGACTTTGTTGGCCTTGTATAATAAACCTAGGTGTTGCGTGTACTTTTGCAATATTAATCAAGTCGGATAAGAAGAAATCAATAAATGTAGGTTTCTCTGAGACTTCAGGCTTAATGTTTACACAGTATTTGTACAATTTGACCGAAAGTAAAACAGTGTCATCTCCTTCTTGACAGTATTGTCCCTCGCCTAAAGAATTACCGCACCTTGAACAATTGATGGCTATCCATTTTGTCAATGTTCCCCTATTCCACTGAAAAAAAGTATTAGTAAAAATGTTTGACATGGTAGTAGCTCGAAAGAAAACGCATGGTCTTCAGGCAAAGAGTTGTCTTGTTCTTTAACAAGCTGTTAAATGCCATTTTAAATCTTGGATTTTTGTATCGGTCAGCAATCATATCTAACACATTGCCCACCTTCTTGAAATCCGTATAAATTGCAGAAAAAAAAAAAAAGTAAGATATACTTACATTGACTCGAGCTGAAGCTGTGGTATCTGCTTGAATAGTTTCCAGAAACAAGTTATCCGTATGTATTAAAAAGTACGTTGTGCCTACTAATAGTAGATTGGGGCGCGCCAAGATAGGTTTCATCCTTGATTTATGTTCTTCAGGCTTGGTTTCATGACATATCCAGCATTCTACTAATTCGTACCAGTGCTCAGAAGGTAAATCTTTGATCTTGTACTCGACTTCGGGGTCAACTAAGAGTTGGTGACAGTGTTTACAGGAAATCTGCTTATTGCCCTTTTGAGCTAGTAATGTTTTAGAAGACCACCATTCTTTGGCTTCTGTTTGTTGTGAACGCAACGGCATTGGAGATTTGTCAAGATTAAGTTTGATTTCCCAGGGAATAAGCTCTTCATCCTCACGTAAAGGAGTATTAGGTCGCGCGACAATTAGATTATTTGTCGAGATGGACATGTCAACAGAAGAAAGATCGGCGATAATTTGGTCATCAAGAGAGAGAATATTGTTTTTAATTTCAAGTTTCTCGGCCACATTGTAAACAGGGTCAGCGGAAATGGTCGCGCGAAGAATATGAATATTACCAAGTTCTTCTGCGTAAAAAGGAATCATTGAAAAGTAAAAAGGCAATGAATAAAAAAAAAAATTTTTTTTTTTGTTACTGTTTTTACACTTCAAATTCAGACGATGATAGTTTTTTTTTTAGACGAATTAAAATTAATTTTTAGACTTTTAGCTTACCATTTTTGGATGAAGTATAAAAGGAAATACAGACAAAAGCAGAATTGATTTTAGACATACTATTAAGTTTCTCCAATAATGGGCAAAAACACATTATAGATACTTCAGATACCTTTCCCTAGTAATAGGAATAACGGATATCTTAAACCATTGATTCATTTTCATGTTTACTTATACTATGGTATTTTTACTATTATACAAGAGATTCTATACTAGGCACCTCAAATGGCTATGTAATTGACGTGTGGGACATAAGATAAAAGAGGATGATCGAAACCTATTGAATATAATATCAAGACTACTAAAATACAGTATAATACTAGTTTATCAAGTTTCCTCCGATTGGTTTAAAAAATCGCTTGATATAAGATGTTGTCTGATATATTTATTTGTTACTTTCCCTTCAAGAAATAAATGTTCAAGCAAAGAATTTACGATATACTTAAGAAGGTTGCAGAAAGACAGAAAGAGATTAAAGAGCAAGGTAAGAATTTCAAATGAATCCGACTGTAAGGTTTGCTAACTTGGTTGTAGCTGAAATAAAATGCAAGGACTGTAATTGACGCGGCCATCGTACAAAGAATAGTTATCAATGTGAAAAATATGATTCACCAGCTACTTCTGGTAAGCAAGCTTATCGTATATTATGGCAATAATTTAAACTTCTACCTCTTATAGTTGGGACAAAACGCAAGTCAACAAATCAACAAGAAAAAGAGAAAGTAAAGCAGCAGAAATATAATGCGAGTAGATATAATATTGATCAAGAAGCAAGTACCAGCAACCCAGTGTGTAGTACCAGCTGTCACCAAGAGGGACACAACAGTGCAAGATTCAACCTTTGTGCAAACCACAAACTAACCAAAGCACAAGAAGTTTATGGCCCTCTTGGTGAAAATGAATCGGTAACGAGAAAGATAAAACTTTCTACTATTCTTAGACAAGAATACAGATCTACGCTCCTAAATAAGATACAAACCGTATCAGATCAAGTTCGTAATATTATGATTCGCGCTCAAGTATTCGTTAACTATCATATAATACTACATTCCGACCAGCAAATAGATAGAAAAGTTTTCAGCCAAAATTTTTGGTATTGCATCACCCAATTAGTATTGGGAAAGAATCCGAAAAACACGAAGGCACTGCCAGCTGGGATCTTGTCTTTCTGGGATAGCTTTTCTACCAGACATCCAGTAGTTTATCGACCTTCAATGGAAGTGATAGGCAGTCCCCACCGTATATCAGCTGCTTGCATTGAAGTAGCTACTGCATATAAAAATTCGGTTGTAGAGAACTTTGAGTGGAGGGTAAAAGCGTTTCTTATTCGCACAATCAAGAGGTTGTATGAAGAGGTATATACTATAAAATCCACTATTCTAACTAATCCAGATAGCACAGCATGAATAAGACATTTACATAATATGTCTAACATATCTACATCATCGTATCTCAAAGACATATGAATCCACCCTTGTAATTTCACATACAAAACATATATAAACCTTCCCCAATTTCTCAATAAAAAGAAAGCGTTGACTTTTGTTTAAATCTTTTAACTTTGACAGATATTTTGATAAATCAGTGCATATAACCGTTATCAACGGATTATCAAAGTGGAAGGATTTCTTACAATCTTGTTTTCGTTTTCATTGAATTCCCTTCTCAAACGATAAAAAAGGAGACGTGACTAGCCTTATTTATAAATAAATATTAAAGAGAATGTTGTCAAATTGTGGTCTTTGTTATGTTCCTATTGTTCTATGATGGTTGATTTATTATGGTGATAAATAGGATTCAATGCCTAGAGAACAATCAGATATACAAAAGAAACACTCATTGTTCAGTAAAGATTCAACAGAAATCCGTGTACGTAATTTATACATGTTCTAAACAAAGTAAATGGTAGCCTCATATCCAGTCCAATGGTAAATAGTTAATGACCACAGTCAATGCAAGTAAGACATAGGACGGCTTCAGGAAAATGAAATTTTAATGGTTTTCTTGTATTCAAAAAATCAAAGAATTTACAAACAACAAATGGATATATGTGTACAGTCTACTAGTTTAATGAACTAAGAAAAAAAAAAAAAAGGTGTTAGCAGTGATCAGGAAATACCCTTTGAATTTTACCTTCTTTCAGATTTACGCTTGCTGGGATAATACACACGCCATGTAAAGTCAGAGTTGGGAAAGCTGCCTGGATTCATAAACTCGGTACCTTCATACTCGAGGCCATAATCTTCACAACTATCTGCAACAATAATCTAAAAGAGATAAATCAAAATAAGGAATTGTATGACTAAACCAAGTGGACTTACGGCATGCGGTAGAGGATATAATCGTAAAGCGTTATCATACGCCCATGAAACAGGCTTTATTGGTAATGGTAAGGGGCAAAGATGGCCCTGATCAGCAATAGTGCGAATAAACTAGTTACAATGTGAGTATCTTTCCCTTACTATTGTTTATATAGTTTGATTTACGTGGACTTTAGGATCTTGTTCCAGTTCTAAATTAGTTTGAAGTAGTGTGTTTCGCCATAGTTTTTGTAACCAGTCTTCTCTAAAGATAACAATATCTTGTGTACAATAACGAATTCTGCATGGATTTGTTGTAAATGTGGCTTTTCTTACTTTTTGCTTCATTCTAGTCACAAAACTAGGCAAGATTGGACGTTGAGGAAGCGATTTTCCAGCCCAGGGATCTTTAGGGCCAGGAACAAATACAAAATTTGAATGTGTTGCCAAGTTATGATATTCACTAATCAAATCTGCTAAAGCGCTAAAGTTGTCCTTGTATTCTTCTGATTCTGCTCCAGAATAAACAAATGTCTTACTCATAAAGTTACCAATTAAAATAAACGCTAAAGGCACAAGATGGTTTGAATAAGTCTCGAAAAGAATTCTTAGCGCATTCATAACCTAACCCAAAATGATAAGAGCCTACTTATGTGATAGTATAGATCTATTTTACCTTGGGCTGATCTAAATGAACGTCTGAAATAGTGACAAACATAATTCTATCATTACTCGTTTCTTCCAATTTTAACAATTTCTATAAAACAAAACTTAGCATGCATCCCTTATGTTTACTAGTTGTTTCTATACCTCGTCTACTAAGGGTTTAGGCAAACCCCAAAAGTCCACATGGCCAAATAAGACGCTATAGAAATGTTGCTTTAGATAAAGTCAATTATCCATAATGAATGCTTTCTTTACTCTGTCATTTCTCTTGTTTCTACTGGTGGTAAGTGAACTTCTGTCACATGAAATTTATGATCATCTTTATATTTTCCATAAACCAATACAAATGAACCGTCTGTAAACAAGCCATAATCAAGAGCCTATCATGAACCATAGTTAAACTCCTTTTATCATTCATTCTTTATGCTCATACATACTGCATTATTTAAAACTAACTCGATATTTGCATCCAAATCTTCTAAATAAACCTTTCCTTCCTCTAATTGTGTCAACATGCCAAACAATAAAAAGTCTTTTCCATCATGACCAATCAAGGATTTAATAGGTGTAATCTATGCTCTATAAGTAATATTGTTTATATTTTTATTCTCGTCTTGTTGTTACCTTTTCAAAGTTCTCATCGTCAGACATTTGCATAGTAGGTGGACAGAAGTTTTCATTTCTTAATAGACGTTGCTTAACCAGCTTAAATCTCTCTCGATACATTTCTCCTTTTTCACTAGCTCCTGCCAATAAACTAGGCTCTTCATTGGACCTATACTCCATAGTAAGTAATAGCACTCTTGTTAAAAGTATAAACCACATTACTTGTTAAACATTCTTGAATGATCATCGTATTTAAGATTAGGTAGATCAAAAGCACTAATGACATGAAAGTGTTGCGTAACATCAACAATCTCATTTGGAGGCTCGTCTATTGACATTTCTTGCATTGAGTCATTGATTTCTTCTTCTACGACTCTTTGAAAAGGGGTAATAGCATTAGCTATAGCTGCAGAACTCTGCATAGAATCAATAACTTCTTTAATTGTGTCCTCGTTGACAATGATAAGTCGCTCCTCTATTTTAACATGAGTAAAAGAAAAAGCTGTAGTACTGGTGGTGGTTTACCGTTATATCGCTTTTTATATGCCTTGATGATCTTTTCCATTTTTTCGTTATAATCGTCTTCATCTTCCAACAGTTCTACCAAATAATTTGTAGCGTCCTTTTGAATATGAAGGCCATATTTCTTTGTGAAAATGTTGTATATATTTCGTCTTAGTACTAACTTTGAGTTGGCCATGTAAAGTGACAAGAAAAAAAAAAATGTCTGAAAGTTTTTTATACGACGCGCGCGATTGGCGACCCACTTTCACGCGTTGAGAGCTGACTTTTCTCTTCTGCTGGCTTTCAAAAAAAAAAAAGAAAGAAAGAAAGAAAAGAGAAAAACGACAAACGATCATTTTTTCTGTTTTTTCCTTTAAAAAAATAAAAGAAATGAAATCTTTACACGCATTACCTAAACATGTAGACAACTTGGCTTACCTTGATGATTATATTGACAGTAAAAATGTGGAAAAAAAAAAAAGAAAGAACAGGGGGAATTTAAGCACATAACTTAATTATTTAACATAGCTATTGAAGCTGTTCCACTTGATTTACAAAGAAACTTTACACTAATGAGAGAACTAGACGGTTATGCTCAAGGTTTCTTTAATTTTTATTAGCTTTGTGCTTTATGACTTACTAATAAATAACTAGAAATCATGGACAAAGTATCCAAAGATGCTATTGAATTAATTGATAATATTAAGCACATGGATGCAAATGCACGCCTTGATAAACTCAAACATTTAACGACAATATTAACAGAAACTTTGAAAAGAGGAGAAGAAAAAGTAGCTCTAGCCAAATCAACTTTTGACGCTGTAAAATAAAGCATAAAAAAAAGTGATGTGTGTCTATTTACAAATATATTTTAGGTGGATAGGCATTGTAATCGTTTAGACGCTGATTTAGTAAAGTTTGAAGAAGATCAATCTGTAGGAGACTGTAGAATTACTACTTTACCAGGCTTACAACCTTCCTCACGCAGCTTAAAGGAAGGCGCAGACATAAGAGAAAGACTATCAAAACGTGTAGAAAGAGATAGAAAAGATCTGAAAGGAGATAAAAAATGTAACCTAAAATACAAAAATATACTCACGATATATTGACTCTTTTTTCTTCATAGTAATTAAAAGTACATTTTTAACCAGATCATGCTTGACAATTAAATTAAACATTACCCTTTTTATTAGAGAGAAAAACAGCAAAGGATGCTAATGGTAAAGGAACGCCACCTCCTAATTTACTAAAGAATATAGATAAAGTGAAAAATGGACAAGGAAAGCCAAAAACGTAAGCTTTTCATCCAATAGGCACACACTAAAAAATTACTCACTCAATAATATATAGTGTTGTACCTGCTGATTTGCCTATTGATCCCAATGAACCACTTTATTGCTATTGTCAACAAGTTTCTTATGGTGAAATGGTTGCTTGTGATAACACCGATGTAAGCAATGTTCACTATTTTATTGTACTTGAAGAAAATCTCACTCTGTTTTTATTAGTGTGATATTGAGTGGTTCCATTTAGCTTGTGTCGACTTGAGGACAGTACCAAAAGGTAAATGGTACTGTGGAAACTGTTTAGCGAAGATGAGAGGAAAACAAAGGAAATAATTTTAAAAAATAAAGTTTTTGGCTATCGTTATTATAGTGATGATGACATCAACAGTTGTACCTGATCAGGAAGAAGAAGACGTAGCCTAAACTAATGATGTTAAATATCAGCATGAGCGCTGTTTCTGATTTAGAAAAAGTATCATTATTATAATGTAAAACCATAACGGCGTAAATTTAAGAATAGTAACAATGCCGATCAAATTTATTATGACACTTCTTGGAATTGAGGCTATCGACACTGGTACCTTCAAGCGTACATAGAGCAACAGTTTAATAATAATGCATTGGTAGTGATAGTGTGTTAGTGTTCATTGACAGTGGTTGTGCCCAAGTATTCACCATTTTTAACGAGAAATTGTAGAGCAAGTAGACATTATTTAAGTTCCTGATATAGCTTTTGGTATAGCTTATAATAGACTTCGCTGCACTGTCTCGAGATGGCATTGCTCAAATAGATTTTTGTATTTTAAACAAATACATTTCTTAAATGTATGTTCGTTTCTGATATTCAAGCAGCTTTTCTTTTTGGGAACACTACGCGTACTGCAGCGGCACACTGAATCTTAAGCTTCATACATTATACCTCTCAAGTTCACAAAGAAAGAGAATGAGTCTTTTATATGTATCATTTTCAAAACAACAAAGAGCAAATTAATTACTTTAGTTGATATATACTTTATATATGCAGACTAATTCGTTGTATGCATGCCTGAAACTAAAAAAAAAATGTGTTAACAAGTATACAAAAGATGAATGCAAATATTTTTAAAAAATAGGAGGACCCTGAAACGAATAAGCTGTGCATTTATATCGTTGTCAACCCATTCCAAACATACTTTCATTATACACTGTTGCTGTTATTCTAGTGAAAAAAGGAGAAGGTGCCTAGACTTATTTTTGACTTGCAGTGTCACTGAAAAGCACGTTTGTTTCATTCCTGTTTACAAAACAAGAATAGTCCAGAATCGGATAAGGGGGGGGGGGAAGGGGGAGAATGTCAAAAGGCAACACACATGCAATATTATTTTTATCTCCGGCTTTTCTCTCTTTTTAACTTTTTATAATGTTACATGAAGAACATGAAGATCCTTTAAACAGTTCAATCTTTGACATCTCAAATACTTCTTCAATGTTGGGTAATACTGTCACTAATGCTTTCAACTCTGCAGCTTTGTTTTCTTCTTCTCAATTTGAAGAAGATCCTTGGGGTAACCATAGTAACCCAGTAAGATCATTGACAACTCCCAACTTTTATGCCGCTACTAAAACACATACTATATCTCCAACAACTGTTTTATGCAAGTTCTAAAAAAGACATGCTTGTTGTTTTATTATTTATTTATTTATTTTTATTGTTTTTGTGTAGCCGGTATTCGATTACCGTCTCTTTATGATCAACTGTTCTTACAGAATCAACACTCTGGAAGAATATCTGTATCTAATCTAAACTCTATTTTATCAAAAGCAAGCTTATACCCTCATCAAATAGAGAAGGTAAATAACAGTAACAATAAAGAAAATCTCCCTTCTAATAACAACAGATTATGCAAATCGTGTTACAAGATGGCGCTTCATCGTCAACTTATGTAACTCAGCCTGAATTCAATACCGCTATTGCTTTAATTGCATGTGCACAAAATAAAATAGGTACCATTCTATTATAATCGTGCATAAATAACTATTTAATTGATTCATGTAACTATAGATGTGTCTCTTGAAGCGCTTGATCAAAATAAAAACTGTAAAAATCCATACGATTTCCCTGCTATATATATACTCAACTCATATTCTTTTTTAAAAGTTTTACCAGAACCCTCTTTCATTCAAACAGAAGACACTACTATTCATATTCAATACTCTGGCACAAAACCACCATCTCATACATCCACTTCTTCCTCTGTCACCTCTACCAACAGCACAGCAACATCAACAGCATGTGAAGGCGAAATACAAACAAACACAAAAGTAAGCATCTCCTCATTACTCGACGCATCACATTGGTTTACCAATATAGAGCATATCGCTGTCACTATAGCACCTGAGCGAGAGGGTTTTATTTTCAAACATGTCAAGTACATCCTCATCAATGAAAAACAATCTTCACTCGTATTGAGACGCTACAGTGATTTCTGCTGGCTTCTTGACGTCTTGACAAAACGCTACCCATTTCGTGTATTACCCGGCCTACCACCTAAAAAAATAGTAGGTAACAACAGCGTCTTTTTAGAAAAGAGACGTCGAGGGTTGTCTAGGTTCATCAACGCCATCATGCGACATCCTGTGTTACGTCAAGATGACATGGTGACACGCTTCTTGACAGAGCCCTCAGAATTAGCTGCATGGTATAAACAAAATACACCCTCTTTACACGAAGAATCCATGAAATGCGATCAAAAACTACTGGAAAGCGTATTATTGGAGCATGGTTTAGAGGAAAAATTACACAATGCAAAAAAGAAAACAACAGCGTCCATCACACAGTATATCCAGATGGGATTTATTATGGAAAGGATTGTACGTCGTATGCATGGACAAGCCGCGGATTTTTCGAGATATTCCGTTGCATTAAAGTAAAGTATATATCCATGGAACTACTTTTGAACCTATTTCTTATATGTATGTAGTTCATTAGCAGAAGTAGAGTTGAGATATCATGCAGATGAATGTACGCATTGTCAACAGGTAGTGAGAGGATATGAGGCAGTAGCAAAACATATGCAAACAGAAAGCAATTTACTGGAGGACCAGACGGAAAAAGCAACAGATGGTATTTTAGAGGATTTAAAGATATTTAGAGATTTACTGGTATCATTTAGAGTAAAGTAAAGAAAGTAAAGTTTTATATATATATATATATACTTACTAGTATATAGGACTTGGAAGAACGTAAAACTAAACTATCAGCCAACAATCAAATAGATACACTATCTAAGCGAATAGCATCCAATCGTGCAAAAGTGCACCAAAACAAAGGAGTGCCTGGCTTAGAATCAGAAGTAGAAAGATTAGAAGAATCCATTAGAGTGGTAAACTAGAACCCCTTTTTTCTTTATCGCAGAGGACTGAATGTATTGTTATAGGATGAGCTGGAACTTGAGAATCAACAGAACAGGCAACTGTTTATAAAATATTGCATGTGGTCCGAACTGGTTTATCTGCATAAACAACAAGCTTTTGTATCCAATTTATACCAAAATCTAGTAAAAGAATATATTCATTTTTCAAAATTACGAGCAGAGAACTGGAAAGACCTGGAGGAACCCACGCTCAATATGCCTGGCCATGTTGATTTATTCCAATAATAATAAAAATAGCCATGATGTTGTGTGTAACTTTTTGATATTTCTCTCGCTCAAAGAAGTTTCTGTTTCTGTTTTTTTTTTTTAATCCTTTTCCATGAGACTTTACGAGGCACCACCATTACCAGCGTAATTTAAATCCTATGTAGAACAACAATGGGTAGACTAATACATTAGCAAAGTTATTCCGAGGAGAAATGTATTAAAGAACTTGAGCGCATCTTGAAGCATTCCCCTAAAGTAGCTGTATTATTAAATGGCATTCGCACCATAAATAAAGAGGCACTAGCTAGAGGTATCACTTGTAAACCTTGCATGGGCACTTTACAAGAAGTAAAATAAGTTACTTCTTTACTCGTAAACATAGTCTGACTTTTATTATTAGTCTCGTATGGGGTATTATGACGGCCGTTATAAAAGGTAGAATTGTTCGCCACCTATAGATATAGGGCAACTCATACGATCATCATAATAGAGTTGTTCTTTGCTGTGATCACATTAGAACAAGAGAAGAATTAGAAGACACTTTAATACATGAATTGACACATGCTTTTGATTCCTTAAGAAAGGGGAAATTCAGTAGTATATGTCATTTGGTTGCATGTGGAGAAATTAGAGCGAGTGCATTAGGTATAACAAAAAAAAAAAAAGGCAAGTGCGATCAATGCATTATAACCTTTTCATTATAGGGCAATGTGCGGATATAAAATCAAAAGAGAAAAAATACAAATGTGTCTGGAACGATGCAGTTAGATCAACTGAAATTCATTGTGGCACTGAAAAGGCCGAAAAAGCAGTGAAAGAAGTATTCCAACAATGTGTCCACGATGAAACTCCATTCAAATAGAAACATCCCCTCTCAAACGCCCTCTGAAGACGGTTTATATTCGACAAAAAATTAATTAAAAAACATAAAGTTTCCTTTTAATTAAAAAAAAATCCACATGTTTTTTTTTTCTTTTTTAGAATCTAAGCTTGCTGAAGAACCACTTGTTCTTGCCAGTTTGATAACGTTCTTCAAAGAGCTTCTTGATGACCTTCTTGGATTCTTCGCGTTGAGAAGGCTCTTTGAAAGTCTCAGCAGAAACAGTACCCTTGATTTGTTCCAATTCCAAACCATAACTAAAAAAAAAAAAAAAAATGCCCATTGTCAGTCTATCCAACTTCAAATTGATGTTGTATATATTTACCGAGTGGGCATCATGTGGTTGTAGTTGACAATTTTAACGAAAGGCTTGACCTTGGAACGCTTAGCAGTCTTCTTCTTACCCATGGCCTTGGTGACCTTGAGGGGAGTACGTTCAATACCAGCAACAACGGCATAACCATAAGGTCTGTCCTTGGTACCTTCATCGTGGTCTAATTTTATTTGTTAATGTCATGACCTGAATGGGAAAGGGCTATTTTTTTTTTTTTACATACTACGAACAACAACAGCCTTCTTACCGGCATAACGGCCTTGAAGAATCACAACGACCTAAAATCTAAGGTTTATTTCTTTTCAATCCATCCATCTAATTAGTTTATTGTACCTTTCCGGCTTTAATGAATTTAACCATGCTGATAAAAGTGGAATATAAGAGAAGGAGACTCTTCAATACATCATTAACTTCTACTACAGTGTTTCCACTACAAATCAGTTGTCGTGCCTAAACCAATCCCAGTTGACTCGACTCCAACTTCTAATGTGATACATGCTCTCCGAGCCGCGCTTTATTAGAAGTTGGAGTCTCGTCAACATTAGTATTCAGACGCTGTTAATTTTTTCTGGACGAATGAAAATTAATTTGTAGACGATACGTTCACCTTTTTTGGACAAAATAAAAATGAAAATTAGACAAAATAAAATTGGTTTTTGGACCAATAGAGATATTTGTTTAGACTTTCTACCAATTAAAATCCAATAATGAAAATTTTCCTCAAGAAAAGCTTGTAGCAACATTGTATAGCTTAATATTAATAACAATTAAATTACAAACGTCATAATGTTTGATTACTTTTCATTTTATAAAGCATTTTGTTTTTTGACACAAGGAGCTAGTGTTGTTTACAATTAGAGTTAACTAATACAAATAGTAGTCAGGACTTTAGGATAGACGGTTTATGCAGACAAAAATGAATTAAATAATTGTCGGGATAGAAGTTGGGCATTGCTGTGATGTCGCATACTTTCGATAAATTATGAGTTTGCTGCTGCTTTAGGAAAGTGCCAAACCTATAATCGAAGACATCAGTTTTATAAAAACATCAGATCAATTTTTATTTGTTATAAGTGTTATTTTTTAAAACTATTACAGAAGTGGAGTTTGTCTAAATCCTCAACCACGCGCCCACAATGCAACAACTTGGCTTAGATCATTTGAAACTTTAAAACTAGAGAACACTTAATACGCTATACATCTTGACGGCTGGCTTATAAATATAGAGGCGAACATATAGGCTGTTTCAATTCAGGGGCGATGGTTAGGTGTATTTTACAAATACAAACATTGAGTGGTCTAATTTAACGCAAACTCATTTAAAAGAAAACATTTGAACATGCTTTTGTGAAGTGTTAAATTAAAAATAAATCTTAAGCTAACTATGAGTACAAATATGTCAAAAAAAAAAAAAAAAGATCAGACGCGTAGCCACATATAATCATTACGTTAAAGCTAGTAGAGTATTGGAAGTGACTGTACAAATGTTAAAGTATTGTTCAACTAAACTCGCTACATTTTTTTCACGCATTTTCTTTCTTTTTTTTTCTAAACCATGTTCAAGCAAGAAATAAAATCTATTCTTAGGAAAGTATGGCAAAAGGAAAAGAGTAGTGAAGAAGAGTGTAAGACTTATAGGGTCTTTGTATATTTTCATGGTTTGACTCACATAATATTGTCTTGATTAGCAACTATTAAATGTGGAGACTGTGGTAAAAGCGGTCACAAAACCAAAAGAGCCAAAGCATGCGAGAAATTCGTGTCGACGTCAGTTTATGGTAGGTATATTTGTGTATATATGTAATAAAGAACACGTCTAATATATCGTAATCTAGTTGGAACAGGCAACAAAAGGAAGGCAACTCCTATCGACAAAGAACCAACAAGGCGAAAGCGAAACGCAAAGTACGCAGGGACAGGAGAAAAACGGAGCCATAGATCGGAACAATCAAGCAAACGCCCAGACCGCAAACTTACGAAAGCTCAAGAAATATAAAGTCTGATAGGGGATAATAAAACTGTTACAAGAAAAATTAAACTAGAGACGATTTTGAGACCAGAGTACAAGACGACAAGCACTGAGAAAGTTAAAGCTGTATCAGCCGACGTTCGACAAATAGTAACGCGTGCTCAAGTCTTTGTTAACTACTATTTCATTACCCATTTGAATCAAGCTGTTGATAAGAAGATCTTCACGCAAAATTGCTGATACTCTATCACACAATTGGTATTAAGAAAAAAAGTAACCAATCCAGCATCAATGCCTGATGACTGTGTCCAATGCTGGGACGGCTTTCAATCAAGATACAATAACATAACATATCGTGAAAAACTAACTCCTGGTTATTCTAACTTTTTAACGGCTATTTGCGTCGAATTAGCGACAGTATACACGAATGCTATACAGCAGTCGCGCCTTATAGTGCTAGCTTTTTTTCAGGCAACTCTCAGCATTAAATAGGATTTTAGCAATATATAGCGCGATTTTTCACAGATTTGTTAGCAGAAGGTCATTTTTTCTTTGAAACTTCTAGCACTATATAGGATTTAGCACTATATAACGTAGCCTTATATAACGCGGGGACTGTAGTTGAACGTTTTGAATCAAATATTAAATCGTGCTTTACCTATCGTATCTTGAAGTTATTCGAAAAGGCAAATATGTACTCTAAGTTATACATTACACAATAACTCATTCGTTCCATTTTAACTAGTCTGAGATTGACCATATCAGAAAAAATGTCCACGATTACTGTTATCAACGCGCTTGTGGTGGGGCAGCAGCTTGGCCTACTGAATTACCTGAAGTCTATAACGACAAAACAACACTTATTGACAAGTTGTGCGAGGAGTTATCTGTCATTAACATGCCAAAGCCTGCCACTTTGATAAGCTTATCAGCTTCACCGAGAGCATATGTTCTTATATTATCCTATATTTTACGGCAGTATGAGAAATATTACCGTGATAGTCAAGAGGATTATGACAGTCTTGGAAGCAAGAGCTCTGATAAAGAAGATAGCCTTCACCAAGATTCCGTGCATCTGCCTCGGCTGTTTTCGCTGTGTCCAGTACCATCGTTGAAATGGCGTTTTATATTAATCAATGCAAACGCTCTGTCGGTTTTTTTTTTGGTATAAAGATACCTAGCACGTATGAAGGAAAGTTAAACATGTTCAATACAGTGTTTGACTTCACGAGACTGAAATTAGGCAGGTAATTATTGTTGTATTTTTACGTAAACGAGCTTTTTTAAAAACTCAAATTATGAATAATATATAGTTTTGAAGATTTGCTTGACACAGACAGAGCGACAAAAAAGGTGTTCGCAAACGTTTTAAAAACCGACGGCTTTACTGCAGATGTTAGTATTCTGAAAAGCGCGACTAATAGCTCTGATGAATATCACCATCTGTGTGATATGGATGATGATGTATCTTTTCTGGTAGATATAATGAATAATGAAAACTTTGAAGACATGTCTCTCTGTGGTCTAGATCCCAACAGAAATCAAGTATTCGCTGCCGCTTACGGAGATGATGAAATATCCCACCAAGTGAGGAGATACTCTACGAAGGAGTACTACACATACACGGGCTCAATAAGAATAGCAAAAAAAAGAAACGGAAAGGATGAAAACTGAAGAGGTGAACAGAGTGATGTTGGAAATGCCGACTGTAAAGACAGCAAGCATCTCAAAATACTTTGATTATGTGCAATATCTACTGCTCCACATGCAACGTATGCTCCAATTCAACAGATTCGAAACTGCTGAAAATAGATTTCGTTTATACCAAGGAACGCAAAGAGCTCGTCAGGAAATGGCCAAGATTACAATTAATGGTGGTCGCAAATACAATAAAAGTAGACGGAAGAATACAAAGAAAAACTGGAAGACAAGGAAGAAAAGAAGAAAACGAAAGAAGCAAGAAAGAAGAGCCACCACCACACAATCAAGATCCGAGAAAGCCAAGTTCTGAAAATTTCTAGAGCACCAATAAATAAAAACAAACTGCCAGTAGTTGCATTTGACAACGGCATGTTCAACAAAGACTCAACAAGAATTAAAGGGTGCAGAACTGGGGTAACTGGTATACTATACCGGCAGCTAAAAAAAAAAAAAAAAACGGAGGGCTGGAGAGGCATTAGTTGTTGTTGTGGACGAGTATAAGACAACAAAAGTATAAGATCTAGTGTTATTTCGGCCCATTTAATAATAACACTTTAATGTAGGTTTGTCACTCGTGTAATCAGAATTCATTTTGTGAAGCATACGTAGGGATTTCCAGTGTCGTAACTTGCCGAAGTTGTGCGATGATGTGGTAGCGCGATGTTGATGCCTCCAAGAACATATTCAGGATCTCAAAGGAAGTACTCAAAGGTAATGGTCGTCCTTCGGAATTCTCAACAAGAGAATAACCTCAATTTTATTCTATATCGCCATATCGTATACGGTTTCTCTCCTCTGAAGAGATTTAGATTTTTACAGGTACATATTTTGATTTATTCATATAGTGGTCTAAACTAACTCTTTTTAAAACAGGTAAAGAAATTCTAAAAATGAATTATTATTTGTCCAGAAAAAAAATTAACATCGTCTGAATTTGTAGTGGAAACACTGTACAGAATCCCCTGTTCAAAACAATGTCAACAAAGCGCTTCAAACAATGAATCAGATGTCAACTCTTGGTGTAAATCCCAAAGGCTTTGACCGACTTCTCTCAGTTCGATTTTATTCACAGATAGCCCGCTCACAACTTGAATATGGAATTGCGATCAGTCCAGTGTCCGCTACTCTACTCAAGCAATTAGAAGCCTGTCAGATACAATATATCCGTAAGATATTTGGTGGAGGTTCTCGTTCTTCAACCAAGGTCATGATACATTTGGTCAACCAAACCTCTATGAATGAGCGTGTTCGCCTCTTACAAGCCAAATTTCTACTTCGTTCTGTGTACTCCCCCGATGACACGCTGCTCTCCAAGCTTCTGCCCTACCTACGTTCCTCTGGAAGCCACTCCCTCTGGTACAAACTTTCAAAAACACCTGTTTGGCAAAACTTTATTGCTTCTATTGACGGAGACGCATTTGACCCCCGTGTGTTCACAGCTATTGCCCAAGGATTCCTGCACGATAACCTTGGTAAACGAAGAAACGATACCAATTCTGTCCTTCTATCTGCTTGCCGTCCTACTTTAGGTATTGATCCCGTTCTCTGGCTACCTACGTCACCCGTTGAACGAAGTCGAACAGTACGTTGGCGTCTTGGCTGGTTACCTGATGGTGTTCCTAAACCTTGCGTCTACCACCCAAACGATATGCTCACCCGCTCCCATGCTATCTGGTGCCTACACATGCATCGACGGTTACAAATGCCGTTTTCAGAACCTGATCCCTTGTCCTTCCTACTTAAAAAGCTACCTAACAAACGTCCAAAAAGCAACAGCCCAGCTGCATTCTCTGCATGGGCAGTTCGCTGGCCCACTATCTGTCACATTTTGTTTGAACTAGACTACCTTCATCATGGTCAAATTCCGCCCGATACCCCCCCCCTTGGTACCAAGTTAGTCAATTGGCTATGCAACCTTTAAACTAGTATTTGTTGATACATTTTCTTTTTAATCTCCCTTCCTATTCTTTTTTAGCCTTTTGCCTATCAAAAGGTTTTTTAGCACACATCAACACTTTTCTGATCTAACCCGGGCAATTCAGTACATTTGTACTATGTGCTCACTTGGGTTTTAATAATTTTTATCAATAAAATAATTCTTTAATCGTACAGAATCCTCCTCCCCCCTCCTCCACACACAACACACACACACACCACACACACATCACAAAAACATTGAAGTGTAAATGTTACGGGCCGAAACTTTATTTTAGACCGACATTCAATCTCAGCAATGTTCAAAAGTTTATTCTAATTTTGGCTTTTTGTTATCTTCATCTTTTGTTGAAGGCTTTGCTTTACGTTTAACAAATGATGATAAATCATTTACTGGTGTAGAAGCACTGATTTCTTTTGCTTTTTCAACTGTATCTTTACCCAACATGGCTTTTAATAAAGCCTCTGCTTCTTTTTCAGTTGCTTGTCTTGTAGCTAATTCTTCAATCTAAAATAACAAATCTAAGGAATCTTCCTTCCTCATTTTTTGTGCATTTTTCTTACCTTGAGCTCCATATCAGGAATAAGTTCTTGAATCTCTTTTATTTCTTCCTTGACTTTATCGTCCAATTCCGTCTCCTTGCCCTTTCCTTTACCTTGCCCTAATTCCAAGCTTTCCAATCGCTTCTTTAATACAGCAACGGCTTTTTTCAACTCGGGTACAGCTTGATCGGCCTTCTCTGTTGAAAATTCAAGAGCCAATGCATACTTATAATGAGCCTCTGCTAACTCCCGATCGTCGTCATCTAATACATTTTCCTTGATTTGAATGGCTTTTTCATAATCGACTAATGCCTCGTTGAATTTTTCTTCACAAAAAGCATTAATCATTGATCATTTAATGTTAGGGTGTGTGGTTACCTGTTTCAAGAGAAATGTCACCCAAGCATAAATGAACATCGGCCAAGTTTAATTGATCTTTTTTCTCCTCTCCTTTTTCGAATATAATACGAGCGACGTCCAAAATATTCCAAGCGGTCTCGAAATCATCCTCAGCAGGACCTGATTCGTCTTCCTCCTCCTCCTCGTCGTCATCGTCTGCTGAAGCTGTAAAGTCAGGTATATTACCTAATTGAACCAAAGGATTGGTTGACTTGACTATGTAAAGAATGTTAGTAAGAAGATGTAGGTGAATTCTTTACAAAACCTTCTTCTTCCTTGGCCAATTCTTGTTGTTCTTCTACTTCATTAGCTGATTTTTGTGCTGATTGTCCAAGTACGGTATTTTGTTGAATAGCGTATTGAAGTAAGGCTTTACCATATGAAAAATAGGCCTCACCATTTTCGGGAGATAGGTCACCATTGACTTCATCCCTAAAAAAAATAGTTGAGTATATTTATATAAATAAAAGAGAGAGAGAGAGTAATTACAATAATCGACAAGCTTCTCCAAGTTTAGAAACACTGGCATCATAAATACCGTTTTTATAGTCAAGTTTTCCCTCTTCAAGAAGATCGTGAGCTTCCTTTTTTAAATCCTTCTGTGGTTGATCTGACATTTTAATTGAAAGAACTGAAAAAAAAAAAAAAAAAAAAATTCGCGTTCGTGGTTTAGACGCGATAGTGTAGAGTGCTTATACTAAATTTTGAAAACACGACAACGATCCTCACCGTAATTGGGTATTTGCGTCCCTCGCAATATTTAACTTAGAGGCTATTGTAAGTTCATGCGAGTTTATTTGAGTAGAAATTAAAAAAACAATAAAAAATTTTATAAAGGTGATCGACATTTTTAGCAAGTAATAATAGAGCGCATGAACACTATAGAAGTGGATTACTTCTTGACAGGAGGAGGATAAGGAGCAGGAAGTGCAGGTTTGGGAGGTCTTTCTTTAGGCATGTTCTTGGTATTTGTTAAGGCATAGTGTAAGGGGATTGTAATGCCTTTATATACAGAAATTCTTTTGTTGTCAATGGGCTTAATAAACTTGTCAAAAACTTGTTTTTTCCTAACAGAAGATGAGTGTACTCACTCTATTTTC
>JNEK01002701.1:0-72048 GCA_000697295.1 Mucor indicus B7402
TTGGAGAGAAAAAAAAAAAAAAAAAAAAAAATTATGATCATACTATATAAATTAAATTAAAACTTCCTTCTTTCTTTCTTTCTCTCATTATATAATAAAACATGTATCCCAAGAAATCTCTTAGCATTATGCAATCTTCATACGAGCCAAAGATGAAGCAACAACAACAACAACAACAACAACAGCAGCAGCAACAGCAGCAAGATTCCTTAATGTCACCACCATTAACGCCCACAGACATTCAATATCCCTTATCAGCCATAATGGATCAACCTATGATAAATCGCCGTAAAGAGTTTATCCATTCATATTCCAAGATGGTTCCCTACTTAAGGCCCAATTCAAACTATTATGACAATGACAAGATCATTGAATTGAATGTATATAAAGATTATTACAAGAAGCAACAGCAAAAGAAAGATCATAATAGCTTAAAAAACTGTACCAGGTCGGACAATGTTGTATCACATTCCAAAAAAAGAAAGTTGGCCTTCATTCATACCCAAGATAACATGCCAGTTGTTGAAGCTACCCATAACAAGAGAAAACGCGTTTCATCTTTTTTACCCACAGGAAAAGATGCTGCATTAGCTTTTGATACCATTGATATTGATACTCCAAATCAAGACTTTTATCCCTTGGGTTGGGAACCATTAGCACAAGCATTAGACATTATACCAGTAAAAGTTTCATGGAAAGGTAAATATTTCAACCCCATTTCTCTCTTTTTTTTTTTTACTCACTCTTTATAAATAATAGGCGCTCCTCTTCCAATTGATAAGCAACCTTATTTTGAACAATTACATCCAGTAGAAGCTTCAATGGCATCAATTTTACGTCTTTCTCCTGTTCAATATCTTCGTTGTAAAAGAACATTGATATTGGCCTCAAGAACACTCAAGATCCAAGATATTCCTTTTACTAAATCAGTTGCACAAAAGTTATGTAGAGTTGATGTAAACAAAACCAGTGCCTTATGGACTGCCTTTGGTCAATTAGGTTGGTTCAATGGTCCTGTCTAATTTTAATTGTATACAAAAGAAAAAAAAAAAAAAAGTATTATCATTATATATCATACCCCTCTCCTCCCCTTCCTCCATACACCTTATTATATACTACGACTAACTACTACTACTACTACTACTACTACTACCTACATCCCCCTCCCTTTTTTTTTTAATAAACTTATACATATATTTACTCTCTGTTCCCAATTGAATAATGGGTTTTCATACTAAGTTGCCGAGATTTCCTTTTCCCTTTTCTCCGATAGTTTCCCGTGTAACTTGTCTCTCTCTCTCTCTTTGTCTCTTTTAATAATGATACATATTATCATACGAGTTTTTTTTTTTTTTTTATATATATATATAAATATATATATTTTCTATTTTATTAAATATTTTAATGTTGATCTCGCTGTTACTGCCCTGTAATCTTTTTTTTTTTTCTTTTTTTGGCTCATCAAACTAAAAATACATGGCTTGATTCAGGAATTGGTTGGAAAATCTTTTTTTTTATATTGACCAGTTGACATCTCACAAAGAAAAATACAGGCACAAACGTTACACATAAAAGTGCATTAAAGTTTTAAAAGATGATGGAACTCGAGAAAATTACAAGTCCGTCCTGTGTACTTTTTTTTGTGATATTTTGACATGAATAAAAACTCATTAGGTTGAAAACATGATCCCACCTTTTTTCAACTATAAAATAGAAAATGAAAAAAAAGGGAATCTGGTTTCTATTGTATTATCAACGTTATGCATCTGTCATTAAATTTATTGTAATTGTATTAATTTGGCCACGATTTTTACCTTTCTTGACCCACCATTTAAGATCAACTGAGCAAAAATTAGAGTTTTAAATAGGATAAAAACCTTTAGCAGGCAATTCTTTTTTTATTATTATCAAAGCTGTCAAAAAATCTTCAAGATGTCCACTGTCAATTAATTCGAAACATTGACACTTAATTTATACAATAGAGCTCCTCTTCTTTCTGCGTTTATACAACAGCGCGCAGTTTCCTTTTTGTTTTTTTTTTTTTACAACCTAAAAAAAAAAAGGAATGACATCTTTTCTCATAACGTAAAATATTGTGGGACTCTATTATATTATGAAATGATGAGTAGCCCTGCAAATGAATATTAATAGTTGCCTTTTTCATGCCTTCTTTTTTGTTGATACATATCATCTTCGCTTTGGCTTCCGGGGTTCCGTATTTCTGAAATTAAATTAAATAACATCTAAGCCAAAGAAGAAAGGTACATCATCATTTTACAACTAATATTCTAATGTTTGACCGTGATTTATCTCTCCTCCTTTTCTCATTGATCTTCAGCCACAATACTTGAATAATCGCCGATATACGGCTATATACAATTACAGACACAAGGTTTTTTTTTTAAGTGCATCTCATTTCAATTTATGCTAATTAATTTAAAAGGTATTAAATGTTATGTGTGTGCAGGGAACAAATTGTACTACCATGAATGGAACATATCAAGAATAAAGACGCCTTAGCTTATTATTATTCTGTTTCGGCTTGATCAATTCATAGATAACGACTAAAACCATAAATTACTGCTATACTTTACATGCATGAAAAAAAAAAAAAAACCTGTTTCTCAACTATCAATGCTGCTTTAACACTTATTTATCTCGAGTACCACTATTTATTTCTAATACAATACAAGCAAGCAAGTTTTAATTCGTTTGATTGTAAGCCTTTTCATTGAGCTAGTACTCATGTTATCTGATATCAACATGCTAATGGAAGTCTCCTGTCATTATTAATAACCAATGAAAGAGTGCATTATATAGAGAGTAGTACACATCCAAAAATAGCATGAAACTTTTTTTTTTTTTTTTTTTTTTATGCAGTAGAACAACATTTAGGCTCTTACTGCTAGTGTACATATATTCAATTATATCTTGTAACGACAGACTCTAACTCAATTAGGGACTACTGCACAATATCGCAATAGCTCTCACAAACTTCTTTGCTTAACAAATAGGTCCAGATTCACTAAGCTTGGGTGTAAAAAAAAAAAAACGAAGTTGTACTGGTAATTTGGAGGAACATTCATATGATTAAAAGGGCTTACGCATGTATATTAGCACTCAGCGATATTTGACACATATTGTTCTCTAATCTTTATGGTTAAAGGATTGTTTCGAGCCCTGTCATAACTATCAGAGCATATCTTGAAAGAAAGAGTTGCTTATTTTGAAACAATAGCTATATTCAAAGCAGCTTCGTGATCTATAGTATTTCAATATCAAACAGTGAATTTTTTTTCTCTGTGTTGATATATTCCGCCCCATTGCTCCAAATTGACACATGCTTGCATAATTTTATCGCGTCTATATAATGTAAAGTTGATGTATATCACGTGTGAAATCGTTGTTAAATGGCTATTAACAACACGCGTCTAATCTGGATTTCTTTATCCGTTTATGTACTATGTATGAGGACATAGTAGAAAGCATATGAACAAGCTCAGATGAAGTCATTTGAGGGCATTCTTTATAACCTAGGTTGGTATGTCTGCTTTCAATAATGAACTCTGGCAATCGTGTCCTTGCTTTCGTAAACAACTATAAGTAAGCTTATTGTATTTAGCTTTGAAATCAAAACATTAGAAAAAAAAAAAAAAAAAAGCTTCCGTTATTATCCTTCCTGGACACTCAACTTGTATGGAGGATTTTTTTTTTTTTATTCCATAGTAAATTTCCAGTTAAACACAATATAAAGTGGTTGATTCATGTGCGACATAAAATTGTAAGATCAACAAAAGTGTTGCCACTGCTGTTGTTGCTATATGAAGAGGGGCATTTTTTTTAATCCCAGACTTTTTTTTTTTTTTTTTTTTTTTTTTTTTTTTGGATGCTCTGTGCTTGGCTCGTGAAAATTCAGTTCTACTTTCTAATAAGTCTGAAACTCTTTCTTTTTTTTTCTAATCTTCAATATTATTTACAAAGTGCCAAAATTACAAGAAGAAAAGGTTCATCAAGTGAATACAGAACACTTGATTACACAACAAGACGCCGATGAAGGCTTTGCTTCTTCATCTTCAGTAGAAGAAGATCAAACTGTGGAAGTGATCCGTCGCAAACGTAGCAGCTACTTGCAACAACAACAACAACAACAACAACAGCAACAACAACAAACAGCGAAAAAGACCAACGCATTTTCTACATTGGAAACAAAGTTGAATCCGTTCGTAGATTCAAGTAGAAAATTATTTGAAGAGAAAATGAAAATGGCGCCCCTTGAGTCAATACTTTGGGTATTTTCTTTCTTCTGGGTGTCTTACCAGTTATTTAAAGTCAAGACATTTGATAGCAGTGTGATAGGAGGTAACAGAAAAAAAAAAAAAAAAAAAACATCAATGCTTTGTCCAGTTCAGACTTTTGCTAAAATACTATCAGGATGGATGTTTAGTATTTGGTTTGGTATTTTCTTGGTCAGAATATCTACGAAAAAGGCAGCAAAACAAGAGGATTCAGCTACTTCTTCTGATGAAATTATGGAAATATCACACAGTGGGGCTTTTTATAAAAAGAGCGACGGTGATAAAATTAGTACTGACATTGCAAATGAATCCGTGAATCGTATTTTCGGTGCAAGCAAAGCTTCTTTTAGGTAAGATACCGTTTTTATTATCATGGAAATATTTATGTTGATATATTTTTTTAGAGGAAACGCTGACGATGGTTTGCTATGTGGTGTTTTATTACTCCCAATGGTAGCAGCTGCTAAACTTATTGATGCTACGAATAGGTCACTTGATCCACATTATATTGGTAAACAAAAGAAGATTTAGCCTTTTCCATTTCAGTTACTTATTATTATAATCTGTAGCTTACCTTCAAGTAAGGCTGGAACTCGTTTTGTTTATGAGCGTCATCTTTCTTATACTAGTGTTTGCAAATAGCTACTTGCACCCTTTAAAACGAGTGATACGTAAAAGAGGATTATTCGTGTCGAGCATCTTGGTATCCACACTATGTACAACTCTATTAACAAAGCTGACACCCTTAGCGCCTGTCCTATCTGATACTCCTGCAAAAATGACAATTATATCTATCTTTACATTTCAATGGTTCCTTTATATTTGTGTTGTTACTCTTAAAAGATGCTTTACACTAGGTGAAATGTGCGTTATTTCTCAAGCTGCAGCTGTCGTTATACATGGTGCCTCCGAATATATTTTCACAGCCGTAAGTTCTATACTCTCACCCACCTCGCTCAACTAAAACACTTTACTCTTTTTGTAGTACTATCCTCAGGACACTCCAATTTATTTACAGTATAACGATATCTCAACGAGCATGGTATTAATTCATGCCGTCGTAGTAGGCATGATATTCATCGGCGTGGTGACTTATCCGCTTCTACGTCAATCGCGCCGACTTGCTCAAACGCCTTACTGGCGCACCTTAACTAGCTCGAAAGGATCCATTTTCCAAAACAAAAAGATTCTGGCGGGTACTGCGTTTTATCTGCTTACGGGGGTTATTGTCTTTTTTATTATCGCACCTATCTGTCGAGCCGTGACAGGCGAAAACCCCTTCATGTGGACGCTTGATTTCCTTTACATGTCACCATCGCGTATGTTTTTATGTCTCTATTGGTCTCTCACCGTGGTAACAACTGTCGTGGTATGGGTTCTGATTCTAGACTTCTTGCCTCAATCACCACAAACGGGCGATCTTTATTCCACAGCAATAGAAGGGAAAGTGTTGACAACTTCTTTGAATAAGAAGAGAAAATTGTTTCATGCTTTAGCAGTGATCATGTTTGTACCAGGTGTTTTATTCGAGGTAGAAAAAAAAAACATCTTATTTGGAGGGGGGAATGGACTAACTCAGTGGTTTATAGAAAGCGTTTCTTCAGTTAGCTTTTGGTGTGGCTTTATCAGCATTCATTTATTTGGAATATTTAAGGTTTTTCGCAGTCTGGCCGTGGGGTAAAAGTCTACATGTCTTCTTGACTGAATTCATTGATAACCGAGATCTTGGACCCGTGATTCTAAGTCATATTTATTTGTTGCTCGGATGTGCAAGTCCTGTATGGTTAGGAAGTTCCAACGTGCTTGCAAGTTTATCTGGCATACTTTCTTTAGGTTTTGGTGATGCTGCTGCCTCTTTGGTTGGAAAAAAGATTGGACAATATAAATGGCCAGGAACCAAAAAGACCATAGAGGGTACATTCGCTTTTATTGTCGCTGTGTTCCTTAGCTCTTTTGTGATTGTGTATTGTTCAGCATTAGTAGGTATAGACGACGCTACTCGATTTGTTGCTTCGGCTGGCCGAGGGGAATGGTTGAATTATGCAATCGTCATTACTTTGACAGGTAATAATAATCCTTTTTTTTTTTTTTTTTGTTGGCTAATTCTATTGTTTTTAGCTTTATTGGAAGCCTTTTCGACTCAAAATGATAACATCATTATACCACTCTACATGTATTCGCTAGTCACTCTAAGCCATACTATGTAGACCTTGAAAACACACTTCTATTACATTATTACATTATATAATTTCTGAACTTTATTTACATCATCATTTGCAAAGGTTTATAATAATTAAAATCTAACGAGTTGTCTCTTTGACCAACTTTGTAATTCATTTCGACCTGTGTAGTCTGTATTTTCAAAGGCATCATTATTGAGCGTGGACAAATCATCATCAATTTTACTCTCATGGCGTTCTGATAGGGTGACTACCAATCGGTTATTTAGTTTGAGGTACGAGACACGTGTATCGTAGACAGAATCCACCAAACGCAGTGTATTTGTTGGCTCCATGTCGTTCAAGACCTTTTGTACATTATAAGGATCTCTACTATCAGGTATCATGGTTCTTATCACTTCATAAAGCGATTTGCGATGAATAGGGCTCGTGATAAAATTGACAAGGATGTTGATGAAGAAGCATAAAACGATGGCGCACAAGACGACGATTTGAGGCGCGAGTCCGATTTGGATACCCACTTGGTTGCTGTTATACGTCGCTGTCACAAGGAACCCACCCACGGTAATGGTGCTGCCGATCTGCCATGTGTTATTAGCAATCGTTTCCAAGTCAGAGATGCCTACTTGTTTGAACGTATTAGCTGCGCAGTCTTTCATCCAGGTCTGAACCGAGACACCTGTTCTAAAGTCCCAATCGGCACTGCACTGTCCTTTGCTTCGAAGTTCAAAAATGGGCACAATGGGGATATAGGTTCGATTGGTGGCGAGGTGCTGGGGTGGAGGGAAAAAAGGAAATGCCGTCCCAGTAGTTTGATCTACTTGTTCAAGTCCATTGGCGGAATTCTCAAAATTACCAAAAAATTCATATGGGTTTTGGTTGTGTTGGACATTATAAAGTTGGGAATAGGTATGGATGCACCAGTAAGAGAGGCTTGTGGTGGTAGGACTGGTACGCTCCAACAGACAAAGTGTGGTAGTGAGACGAAGACCGCTGTCGATGTAAGAATGGAGTGCGTAGGATAAGTTGTTTTCTGAAGAAGCCATGGCAGCAGTGACAGCGGCCATTTCATCAGAGCCTTCTTGAACACCAATCAACTGACAAAAGAAACATGTACCAGGCTCGAGATAGTTATCCACGGTACCTGAATGAGAGTTGACAGATTGCCAGAGTAAACTGGAGAGCGTGGTAGTACGGTGAATAGCCGTCCATCTTTCGGCATGGTCGACAGAGCCATTCGCAGGTACAGCCTCACCAACACGACGGCCTTGACGTAAAAGATCGGACAAATCAGGCGTTGTTAATGGGTCAAACTGATCTGCGTGCAAATAATCATATTTGGAGACAAAGACATCACTGTTTCTAGGTGAGTTGGGCGATATATTGACTTGGTTGTAAAAAGCCGTTAAATTGTTGTTCTCCCAATTATTGTAGACAGTCGTGGCATTCGTCGCCATGCTGAATGAGTTCTTTGCTATGAATATATGCTGTTGTGGCGTGGTTGCTGTAGCGAATGTGTCGTTGATAGAAACTAAAAGGTTGCCGTTAGGATTAGAGGCATTGCTTTGGTAAAAGAAAGTAGTTGGGTTCATGGTAACATTGTCCCATACAATAGAGGCAATTGTGTTGTTTTTACTGTCTTGACAACCGTTGTTCAAGTAGCTGCATAAGAATTTCACTGTAGAAGCACGAGAGCTGTCTAAATAACTCAGTCCAGGCACGTTGATGTCTGTCAATGTTGGGATAAAAATATTAGAGATAGGCGACAGTGTGGAGTTCGTCTCAATTGGCATACTGATTACTGTGATTGGACTTAGCTTACTGAGAATGGTGGGTAAGATGTTGAGTGCTAAGGCTAGAATCATGCATATTACTGCAATTGCATTTGTAAACCGGTGTCCGCGTTTTCCAGTGGGTCCAAAAGGATGGAAAAGCGAAGCCACTTTTGATACGAGATCAGGTTGATCATACCAAAATTTAGCACTGGATCCTCCTGGTAATTTACTGAATAATATCACTGCAAATGTTCCTAATGCTGAATCAAATAATATTCTTGTGATAGTGAATATTGCTGTCGATACAGCTTCTGATACTAATATAAATGGCATATCGCCGTTGTATAGAAATAAATTCAAGAAGAAAGGAAGAAAAGCTATTCTGGTTGAAAACAGAATGCTTTATTGTTCATATACGAGCCTCTTTTTTCCTTTCTGAACAAAATCTAAGCCAAAGCTTGGAAGAAAAAAATTCATCAGCCAAAATTTTGTAAGACGAAAAACTCCAAACTCTACGCAAATCTAAAAATATGTTTCTATTCTTGAAAATCCGCATAACAATTATAAAAAAGTGTTTCAGGCATTAAGGCTTTTAGTATCCTTTATCTAAACTAACCATAGCGTTGTCATTTAGGTATTGCAAAAGTAGACTAAAGTGTAGAACCAAGAGAATTTTCCCCATTTTATGGAAATGTGAATTTACTTCTAATGTAAATACACTAATCTTGTCTGAATTCAATTTTTTAGGAGATAAACAAACTACGCATTGGTGGACTGGCTGCAAAGAGATTATATGTTACTTTATTAACGTTATTATGTATAAACTTCCTTCCCAAAAAAAATATGACAAATCACTTATTTTCTTCTTTTCTCTCTGATTCCACTTGATGCACCGCTTGTGCTTCCCGCTCTTTTCTGTATTTATAATCTAGTATTAGTAACCATCCTTTTACGTCGCGCAACGTGTATTCAATTACCTTGATTTTGTGCTCTACTTCTGTTTTATCAACCACTTTCTTAAGTTCAAACATGGTCAAAATTGAATTCTGTAAGTGTTCGTATTTTTGGCAGATAACATTAGTCGGCATAATTGGTCTTGAGCCTACAGATAATAGATTAGGCTCTTTGGATTATCATAGCGTTAATTCTTTTTACCTATGCCCAATTCTTCCATCACCTTAAGAACCTTGGGTTGCATAGTAGGTTTAACAATAGGTAATTTTTGACTGCGAATGTAAACACCTGGAGTAAGTTTTTCTTTCTTAACTTCATGAATTTCCACTGAAAAACAAAAGCAATATTAACAAAGAAAATTTTCAAATTGATACTTGAAACTTACTATCTGCCGTAGCTGCTGAAGCGCTTGATAATTTACGTATCTTTTTACCATCATCATGTATGCTGGACTTTTTCTTTTTCTATGATATAATAAGTCTCTTGCTTAATAAAGTAATAATATCTAGTACCTTGAGATCCGAAGATATGCCTGCTGTACCTCCAGTGATACCAATACCTCCTGGAGAAGACAAGAGACCGCCCGACCCAGCGATTGAAGATCCACCTGTGTTGAGAGGAGTACTTGGCGTTGAAGGCGATTGTTGAATTTGTTCCAATTGAAGTGAATTCAATAAGCTCTCTCTTTCCTTTGACAATTTAGCTTCGTTCATTTCAATACGTTTGGCCTCAATAAATAATGCTTCTTCTTCTTCCACTTGTTCTTTTGTACGATTGAATAACATAATAAGTGCATTTTTTCGCTCCACTTCTTTTGATTTATCATAGGCATATTGGTTTGCCAGTGATTGACGATCGGGTATATACTCTCCTGAAATAGGCCCTTTTCCTTGTAAGATCAATTTTCTGTATACTGAATAATATCTATCTTTCAAGTCCTCCATTGTTCTCGGTTTTGATTCGAAACTGTATCTATCTTCAATAACAGGGAATCGTAAATCGTATTGTCGGCATAAGCTGAATAAATAATCTGTTTCCTCTTTACTCCAGTCAGTATCTGAAAAAAAAAAAAAAAAAAAAATAGTGTAAGAATCTATGTTATTCCTTCTTTACATATCATCCTAACCAGTCAAATATTTCTCATAATCTTCATCAGTGTATTCAATGATATCAATTACTTTGTTGAATTTTGCAAATGAATAATCTATAAGGATGTCAATACATGATTGTACTTTGTATTCTGATCGCGCTCTTCACCATCGTTATGCAACTCGCTTTCTTTTATCCAATGTTTTAATACGAGATCGTCTGCTCTAGCAGGGTTTGTGAATGGCTGTAGTACCCTATTTTAACACTATGTTATCGTGATGAACAATGTGAAGTCGTCATTATTGCAATTACCAAGGCGTAGCTTTCTTCTTGGTTTGTAATTTAGCTTTGAAAGTTGGTTTTACAAATGCCACTGGTGGAGCGCCACCAATTAACGAATATAATTCTCGACTGATTCCCTCTAGCACAATATTTGAGTTTAATCGTTTAATTTAAAAAATGCAATAATTACCAGGTCGTTTCTCTGCTGCTGACTTGGATTTTTTCTGAACAGGTTCAGTTGCAGGTCCAAGTTGTAAAATGTCGCGAATATCTGAGCTACTCATTATGCTAAACTAATGTAATTACAAGCTGATGAATATAGGTTAACAGTGTTAATTCTGAAGCTGCATGCTTTTTTTTTAAAAAAAAAAACAAACTCACTTTGAAAGTAAGTCACACACAGCTTTCGCTTTCTAAATTCAATTTCGCAACTGTGTGCATCATATGCAAGTTATTCTTGTTTTTTACATAAAAAAATGGAAGCAACACCGCGAGATTTCCTCATTCATTTAAAGCAAGGGAACTTTCAGGCTGCCATCGATTTAGCCAACGAACTGCAGCTTGATAAAGACTTGATTTACAAAGCACAATGGACCCAACAAAAAGAAGAATACAGTGTCCGACTTCAAATGAAAGATGTAGATATTCTAAAACAAGTTAAAGATGATATTTGGATAATCGGCCAATGTCTCGACACTTGTGTTGAATCACTCGAAGTCCAAAAAGCTATTCTCTCTCTCGGTCAGTCACGTAATGACCCTTTGACAGAGCCTATTTTGAAAGACCTTCACCAAGACTTGTCTCCAAAAGACAAAGCACTCTTAAGGTCGAGACTCTACTTCTTAAAATACTCTGACCGATTGCAAACATTCAATAAAATTTGGCCCAGTCTCACCAAACACACGAATGATGTCTCGTTTGCATCAGGTTATTCTCAATTTCGCGACAGTAACCTCATTGCACAGGCGATTGAATTTGCACGCTCCGAAAATGACGTTGCTTTGGACGCTATTTTTATGCATCATGGTAGCGAAATACTAGCTCAACGATTATTTATTCTCTCTCAAATACCAGAAACAACAGACCCAAGTCGTTTTGATTTGCCTCATGTGACGCACGATCATGAAGATACGTGGCTAGAAGAGCCTTGGAGACCAACGAAGGACCCTGTGGAGGAAGATTGGGTTCGAGAATTGATCAGCTTAGAAGCACAAGAAGAAAAGGACTATTTGAATCGACTGAACGAAGGCATCGAGACAGTGGACTATCCGACTTCCGCCAACGTCATTGCTAATTGGTATTTAGAGCGCGCTCATGCTGCTGACAAAATTGGCCTCAGTAGCAATGCCTTAGAAATCAGCCGGTATGCTCAAGTGATGGGCATTTCCGGTATCGAGTCGAAAATAACAGAATACGAATGGCTGTGCAAATACATCTATGGATCCAGAGAGCAAAGCGATGATACCGTCATTGATTTGGAAAAGTTTCAACAACTGTCAAGTTATCAGGTGCTGGAGGGCTTATTAAGCAACACGAATTCCTCAACGATTGTGAACGACATGCAGAGACTAGCACTGCCGTGGATTCAAATTTCCAAAAAGGAGGATGATCTTTTGTTGTATCGTTGGTTGCTCAATCCAGACGTGATTGAGAACCATCTAGATTGGTGTTGCAGCGTTTCTGAAATGTCAAAGCCTACAATTCCAGTAGAGGAACGTATCATTAAAGATGACCTTGATTTGTCACGACTTGTGTTGGCTATCAGCTACTGCAGCAACGGGTCCATGGACTTCTTGGTGCGACTCTTTGAATGCTTGCCTATCTTTGCTGATATTGATGAAAATACAACTGAAATCACGGATATCGCGAAACTCGTATCCGATACGGATTCACCTTTGTCGTTGTTTAAAAGTCTTCAATCCATTGGCGCTTCTGGGTTGACAAAAATGATGGATACGCTTCAAATTCACCTTGGATCAGCAGAAACCTTGGCAAGGTATCATGCAAGTGTTCCCTTACGATGGTATTTACAAGACCAATCGGTTGAGTCTCAACGCCAATTGTGTATTCGAATGTCTTCTCAAGCTGCTGGTGGCGTAGAAACAGGTGGTGCTCGATTTGATAGAGACGATGATTGGAGAGAACTTCTTGATGACATGATACGTTTACGCGATGATGGCGATGGTGTATTTGGCAAACTGGATCAAGCTGAGATTTTGGAGATATTTTTCAGTTCATTATTAAGATGTGGACGTAAGCGCCTCTCTTTTTATCTTACGCTTGTTAACAATGGTTTATTCTAGGTTTCAAATTAGCCAAAGACTTGATTTTGGGCTCAACCAAATTAATGGATATCACTAAAGCAGAAGCATTAGTTATTGATGCAGAACGTGAATTTTTCGACAATGCAGCATCTGGTAATATGAACACAGGAAGTATGAAACAAGCATGGGAATGTCTGAAAATATTGCCTCCTACCACTGAGATCAAAAAGGAGATGGATCTTATTGAGGCCACACACACATTGATTTCAGAGTACAAGGTGCAAGATCGCCCAGGTATGACCTTGATGCCAATTCAAATCAGACAGGCCAAGAATCGGCTCGAGCTCATTTCCAAGCTAATCAATTCAAAGCGAGACGCGTATCGATATCATGAAAAGGTTCTGGAATTAGTTCGTAAATTAGGATACGGCGAGGACCTATTAGCCAAAGTGAAAGCACTTACTATGATGGCTAGTGCTGCTCTTGTAGAAGAAGATTACCTTGAATCATACCAACTGTGTCAAGTTGCTGTCGAATTGGCGCAAAATCATAAACCAAGCGATAAGCCTAAAAGCCATAACGACGAAATTGATCAGGCTGTTTGGCAGATTTGCTTGAACTTGGGAAAAATAGATGCGTTTGATGATGTGAACAGACGTTTGGATATACTTTCAATGGCTATGACACTAAGTCCTCCGGAAAACATTCAAGATGTATTGGCGGTTTGGCGTAAACTGGACCAAGACAGCCCTGATCAGATTGCACTAGCTCAACTGGGCACTCATGATTACAGTAATCAAAATGAGCAAACAAAGGGATGGTCTGGCTTATTACAAAGTGCAACGAAACAGTGGCACTTATCTGATCTCCTATCTGGTGGTGACGGAGATCGTAATAAAGCTACTGAGGGAAGCGGAGGTAAAAGAAAGAGAGATATTCTTCGTGATACTGTTGGTGGCTGGTTGTTTTAAAATATATATATATATATATATACCACTTTACAACTTTATTGTTTTTGATGATTAAAAATATTAGTACATGTATACATAAATAATAAAGCGTAAATTTAGAGACACGGAATGTAGGATATTAGAGTATGTTAAATAAGTGTGTGAGATGAAATGGGTATTATTTTTCTTGCACTAATAACCTGCAAGATGTTTGATAGTATCAGACAAAACGGGAATAGATGCAACAATTACGCCAATAGTACCAAAGACAGCAAAAGCAATAGAGGCCATACCAGATGCCTTGGGGTTTTTGCTGATAAGGTAAGCTGTTCCTACACCATGAGAGCAACAACCCATTGTAATACCTCTAGTCATATAGTCATCTTTTATAACATATATATTAGATGTTTGGTTTTTATGTATTATAAAAAAGATCTTACCTTCTTTGACACGAGCAAGTTTGTATAGATAGGTGCCAACTAGAGGACCCATTACACCTGTAAACACAATGATACAAGTAACAACACTCTGTTGTGCCCCTAGCACTTGTGCAATAACAATACCAATAGCTGTTGTTACTGATCGGGAGCTCCATGCAAGACTATTCGCAGGCGTACAACCAATTGCATGAGCGAATAAAGGAGTAACAAACATGATCAAAAAAGCCATAGGAGCAATAGAAAATAATATCAGAAGCCACTAATTAAAAAAAAAAAATAGGCATGTTAGAATCATCCTAGTATTTGTTCTTTGTTTCTTTACCTCACGAATAGATTGAGGTCTGCTTTTGTATACATTAAAAGCTAAAGAAATAATAGATACATCCATAGCGGTAGATAATATATCACCACCTCCTGGCCATCCAACATTTGTTTTTTCTACAAGAGAAATAAAGTTGATGCCAGTTTTATATGCATTCACGCCATGATAGATATCATACCCCTTGATGCGTTCAAAGTAGGCGATTCCCGCCATGGTACAGGCGGCTGTCAAAATAATGGGATGTACAACAATTCTGATTTTGGCAGGTAATCGACAGGAGGCAGAAAAGAGAAGAATAGTCATGGTAAAGTAGAGAAAGAGTCGAAAGAAGGGCATGGCTGGATTGTCTTCGGGTAATGGTAAATAGATAAATGCACATAGACTGAAAATGATAAATAAAGTAAGGTCGTCAAAGGTGGATTGCTCCATGCACCAAATCGCAAAATAATGAAGAGGGCCGTGCTTTTCCCTTATTTGAGGTTCGTAGATATTGGTGCTGATGGTATTTAAAGGAATATCTGTTTCGCTGGGACTCGGAGTAAGATTGCGAGTATTAGGTGAGTTTAAAGTACTGGCACACGAGGCTGTGTCTTCAGTTAAAAGTCTCGGTGGTGACATATCCAGTGATACAAAAGATGAAGTCCGGTTCAAGTGAGCGTCGTGAGGAATACCCAAGCGTACTTCTTCTTCTTTAAGAGCAGGGTTGGTGTGCATGTCAATGGATTCATGAAGTGAAGTGTCTGATTTCGATTTTTTGATAGTTAAAATGGGTGCAAAAAAGATGAATCTTAGGCCACGAACGATGCACGTACAAAGTAAAAAACCTATCACGTAAGCAACGACTGATTTTAAATGAAGTGTTAGTATATCAGTAATACAGTAGTTGAGTCTTATTTATAATTACCAAATACGCAAATCATTCTACCTACTTCAGGGCCTGAAGTGGATGGATTATTTACAATCTCTACGGTAGCTGGAACAAACATAATATTCATACTTCTTAAAGCGAACGAAGAGTATGGATCAATAATTTGTACAAATTTGTCAGTGAATTTTGGGAACACTGCATGAGAGCATAACAATAAAAACAATAGAACAATCATACCAGCAACATTGGCAGGAAATTTATCCATGTTAGGCATTTGATGAAGAACAGCGTAAACAGCCCAATAGTACATGAATCCAACACCGAAATAAAGGATATTGAGTGTCCATCGTTTTGCGTCGTTCTTTATACTGGGTAAGCTTTTGATGTAATCGGGCACTTTTTTTCCTAAAAATGTTCTTGTCACACAATTTATGTGACTCGTGGTATTATTAAATGCCTTAAAACTAGGCTTATGCATTCTGTTGAAAAAAATAAAAAAAAAAAAAAAAAGGTATAGAGGAAGAAGAAGATAAACAATGAAGCTATCAAAAGTTTTTTTTCTTTTTAAACCTAGCCTGTATCATCTTATTCGGAGCACTAATTCATTTTGAGTCAGCAGAGATACTATCTCGTAATACAGATAACGACATCTCCGTAAAAACAAAAGAGAAACAAGTACTGCTTGTAAAGCTATTCAATCAGTAAGGAAGGGTCAAAAATAACAATATCTGATATACAATACTGGCTCATTAGATGCCATGCAAAATGATAAATTTTCAAGATATGTAACTTATTTTGACAGGTCGGTCTAAAAAGCTTCCATTTATGGTTTAAAACCTTGAATCACGATATATGCTTTTGATCCATAACCAATAAAAAAAGGGCTTTTGTAAAAAATGTAGAAAAAAGGAGTTCTTCACTTCTTAAAGGAACATAGTTTCTATATCGTCAAATTATAGGCTTTATATTAAAGTAAAAAAGAAAAAAAACATTTTTTAAAGAAGCCTGTTAACATCACATGTTTATTTTCTAAAAACAAAACAAAACAAAATTTACAGAAATGCTAATTCCTATTTTTACTCTGTAATACGCGCTATATCCTATAGTATTAGCCGCAGTCTAGAAACAAGTAATGACATTATTGTAGCTAACACTTTGTGTAATTAACTCCTTATCGTTAGATACTAATAACAAGACCCGCTATACCTTTTAAACTAAAACTTGAAAATAAAAGCCAGGAAATTTGCTCAGTTTATATCCTTAGTATAACTGTCGTGATTTACAAGATCTTATATTATTATTAGGAAGAGGATAGCGATTTCAAAGATATACAGCATGACAGGCTTCTGCAGCTTAACTCGATATAATGTTATTACACTATACAATAATGTAATTAACTTTACCACTATCAAACTATTAAAACAATCAAATACATATGCAATTAACAAGTAACTAGTAATTTGTTATCCTTTCAAATTTAACTACGTAAGTATGATCGTCCTTTTGTTAATACTATTAGAGTTTCCCATTAAAAATAGCGTGATTGTTGAAATCTATTCGGGTATATAATTCATGTTTGAAGCCTTTGACGGCATCTTAGTAGCTGGTAATTCATGCTTGAACACCAAAAAAAAAAACAAAGAATGCAAAGTAGTACTGGCCTATAGCCTTTATTACTTTTCAGCGAAAATCTTTTTCTTTGGCATTTAATTATATATTAAGATTGGAAACTTGATCTGTTACTACCTCCGTTCATCAACAACTTACAGTTCCTGTGAGGCAAGGCATAGTTACTTCAACATATATCGCAAAACATAAAGCCTCTCAGAAGTGTAAGAGCTTTATTGGTTTGATACGTTAAAGAGATCGCTTTTCTTATTATATCTTGGTCCATTTTATGGGTACACTCTCTGTATCGATTACAGCAGGTAATCTGTTTATCTTCGATGATAACATAAAAAATTCTTATACCAAAACAAGTCAAATATAACTGGCATCTTTCCCGTAATATTACCGTTGTGTAAATAAAGTTCACTGTGTGCAAAGAAAAATTCCAAATTTAGAAAAATCATTACAGAAAAGTAAACATGTATCACCATTGGAAACCATGTTTTAGTAAAACCCCCTTGTATATCTATGAAAAGCTCTTTTTTTTTTTATTATTGTATTATAACTCAACAAAAACCCAGGATGGGAAGAGTTGTACTTTTGCGCAAAAACTATACACTGGATTCTTTATTTTACTTGAAAACAAAAACAAAAAGATATATAAAAGTAAAAAGAAATCATATGAATATAAAATGGGGGAAAAAAAAATTAATGATGTAGCAGGATTATAAAGAGGAGGATGGGGGAGGTGTATTTTCTTAGGCAAGAGCGGCAATAGCAGCAACAACAGCTAAGGCAGACAAGATTTGAGGAACGTTCTTACCGGCAGCAGATGTTTCAGCGGCTTCAACAGCAGCAGCGTTGATAATAGCGAACTTTTGACTTGTGTTGGAAGAACCGCCAAAAGTAGACTTGAGAGTGTTATCCATATCTTGAACCCATTCGAGGAGACCAAAAGCAGCTCCACCACCGGTACCACCAGGGGCACTGACACCATTGTACAAGTTTTCCTTGGTTTGTTCAGCAGTCCAACCAAAAACGTTACCAGGGGAACGTTGCTTAATGGAACGATCCCAGACAAGATCGGGATAGTAGAAATCGTGACGGGCTTCGACAATAGGCTTAAGAGTGTTATAGTTAAAAACTTGCTTCCAGACAGTTTCCAAATTAGCTGCAAAAGTTTCATTCAATTTCTTGTTAGAAAGAAGCTTGTTAACCAAGAAAGCGTTAGGGAACTTGGACTTGTATTCGGTCCACTTGACGTTAACAAAGTCATTTTCGAAAGGAAGGTTGACACCGAAAGTAGCATCGAAATCTTGAGCGAGGTAGTATAACTTGGCAGGATCATTGGCAGTGTTAATGAAAGCACCATCGTTGGTTTGTTCTTGCCAGTAACCATCCCAATCACCGGTAAGGTATTCCATGATCATGAAGCGAAGGAATTGGTCATAATCAAAGTATTGAGAGATACCTTGGACTTGAGCGTCGTTGGAGAAGTCAACCTTAGAAAAGGCTTCGGCGAAAGGACCAATAGCATCTTGCTTAAGAGGGGATTCAACGTTGGGAATGAAGCTGTCATAACCAGTAGCAGGGTTGAAATCAGCTCCGGAACCGCCATCGTAAAGACCACCCATTTGCTTGGTAGCATTACCATCGAAGAAGACGGCGTTGATGTAAGAGTACATGATAACGTCATCGAGCATATTGAAAGTACCCATACCTTCCTTGTTGATGAAGAAACGGACCATGTTGGCTTGGTTAGCATAAGTACCAATAGAACGGGCAATATCAGCATAGAGCTTTTCACGCAACTGAGTGGGGTCTTCTTCTTGATGTCTAATTTTGAACCAGTTACGGTTAGCAAGGAACTTGTCCTTGGGAAGAGCCCATTTCCAAGATTGCTTGGCATCATTGTTCTTACGACCAGGTCTGTGAAGACCGAAAGTACAGTTCTAATTGAGAAAAAAAGCATTATCAGCATAAACGCGTTTTTTTTTTTTTTTTTTGTTATCATTTGTGTTACCTCGAAGGTGTAAACATCGTCAGGACCGATGAATGTGATCTTGGCGGGGTAAGCATTGTCGGGGACATTTTCAATCAAGTTGTTCATATCGTCTTTGTTACCAGTCACGAAGATAGAAGTGATGTAATTGGTATCCCAGATAGGGTGATCATCGTTTCTGGGAAAAGCGCCATCAGCAAGAGCGGTGGGAATGGCGGGAATATTGGCGTAGGTGACATTACGGGAGAAGAAATCATTACGGGTGGCTTCACCGGAGTTCAAGACACGGTCAAAAGATTCAGCCTGACCGTCGACAACGTACTATTTTAAGTAATTAATAAGCTGAATGCAATCCATTTAATTGTGTCATTTTTTTTTTTTTTTTTACCTTGTAATTGGCACCGAGATCGTATTCAGCAGTACCGGTATAGTAAGGAACATCAGGGTCAGAAGCGTTCAAAGTAGTTAAAGCACCATTGATGTTAACTTGAACAGAGTCGGTAGCGTTAGGAGCAATGACCTTGAATGTGACGGATGCAGCATTCACAGCTGCCAAAAAGGCAGTGGCAATAAAAGCAAGAGATTTCATCTTTTATATGTAAAAAAAAAAAAAAAAAAGTAAAAAAATGAAAATTGATCAAGAAAAAAAAGTTTAAAGAGAAAAGAGGTTGGTGTTTATATACTTGTCATTTTTTGTAACTAAAATTAGATATGGCGGCGAACCGAAGAGGGAGAAACTTGTCGCTACTTTAATCTATAAAATCATCCAAGACAAAACAAAAAAGGGGAGGTCATCCCCTTTTTAAGTCGTAAAGTACAGTGTCTGTGTGTTTTTAGACACACGAGAACACGTGTCGTCATGCCTACCAAAAATAAACAACCAAAATAGACTTGTTTGTTTAATAAAAACGCCTTTCATTTTTTTCGCATAGCAAGTCTATTTTTTTTTTTATTTATTTTTATCTTTTTTTAAGTTCCAAGGGAGGGTGGGATCGCTAGTTTTTGAAACCGAAAGAAAAAGATTTGGTAATGGAAAGATGGTCGTTTTCCTTTGAGTATGCATACAACACACAAAAGAGATTTTTATATAGTAATTTTTTTTGTTTTTAGTCATCTAATATTGCTACTGTAAATAGAATTTTTTTTTTTTTGGGCCTGTCAAAATTATACCCGGAAATTTAGTACGTATGCATTTCGTAATTTGCCTGGTATAATAATCTACACGCACAAAAAAAGCACAAAACATAAGAGTTTAGGTAATTATGATTCGACGTTTAAAAATAACTTTTTTTTTTATCTAAAAAAAAAAAAGTAAATAAAGGTTTACTCAAAACAACACGGGATCCAATTCGCTGAAGCTGTTTCAGTCATTTTCAAGGCTTGGCAGTTTCCCAAAGACAAAAAAAGTTTCCATTTTAAAAAAGGTGGTGTTTATTATTCAAAGCTGATGTTATTGTGATTATTTCATATTAGTCTTGTGTATCACAATAGTTTGTAAGCACCTCAATTGCCGTAAATCCGACGATATTTGATATATAATCATCGTTATTGGCTTGGTCTTGTCCTATTTACAATCAACTAAACGATTGCACCTGTTTCAAGCTCATTTACGTATATGTCTATATATATATCACGATACCGAGATTTTATTGACGTGTGTGTGTGCGGACACATTTCGATTATGCCATCATCTTAATATGATCGCCATACAATGCTTAAATAGTCCTGTTTCATTAATATCTGCTCATTCCATTATGTAAAAAAAAAAAAAAAATGGCTTATAAGAATATTCTATTCATGCAAACAACTTACTATATCGTACATAAACAAAAACATCGTGCAACACCTTTTCTGTAAAAAGGTGGTCATTAAATGTTAGAAATGGAAAAACGTGTAGTACTTCCCAATTTTTCGTATTACATATAATTTTAAATTGAATAGTTTTTTTTTTTATGCATTGATAGTACCTGGATCAAGGGGAGAAGAAGACGTTGCTGTGGCAACAATGCATGACAACGAAACCCATTGGTCCATCTTTGAGATTGTTTTGTTTGCATCATCATAGTGTTATTCAGTCGTATTCTAAAAATACAACTTTTTGCCTTACGTTACTCAAGCAATAGAATAACATTTTTGTTCCTAATTTGGATGCTTTGAAGGATATAAAAATGTCAAAGCGTTGCACACTTTTCAAAAAACGTTGTCGCGCTTTAACATTATTCCTAAATTGAAATTACAGTCCAATCCCTTGAAAACTTGTCGTTTCTTGATGAGAATGCATTATCAATTAAACTTTGCGTCGATGTTTCTATAGTGATATTGCCGAGGTTTAATAAAATTAAAGTGTGCGATGTAGCTGGCAAGAGAGGTAATATAAGCGTGCTACGAACCGTAATGTAGTTGCCTATAGCACAAGGCTAGATTATAATGTTTATGTGTCTTATTTTGTTGAAATATTGTAACAGTTCTCTAAGACCCTTTAAAAGCTTCAAACAACATTGTGTCTCTTCAAAGTGCTCCCCTTTGAGAAAAGGTATACACTCAAAAATAGAATAATGGCGTTATGTTCAATGGTAAAAAGGATATGTTTTAATCTCAGAATGATTTGTGTACTATTTTTGCCTCTTGTTTACTAAGAGCGTAACGTCGCCATGAAAAATTCTATATATCGTTTTTATTAATATCACATGGAAAAAAAGAAGATGAAGAAGATATTCGTATTCTATTCCGGATAGGAATAAGACTCGTTTTTTTTTTTTTTTTTTAAAAAAAATAGACATGCTTTCGTGTCTAAAGATGTTGGGTGAGATTTATTATGCAATATGATAACTTGTCGAATTTAAAGTTTGCTACATACCAACCGTTTCATTCATCGTAAATAAGTACCAACTAAATCTCCAAAACCTTGGTATAAAGAAGTTTCTATTTAGTACATAATATTAGGCAATAGACGGAAACCATAAAACGTATAGTTCTATATTGGGTTGAAATCATTCTTTAACAGCACGTTCTTTAAATAAATAATACCACAGTTGTTGGATATTTCGATGAAACCAAAAGGAACCAACTCAGCGTTAAAAAAAAAAAGAAGGTCATGATTTTTGTTGAAAAGCGTTTTACATTTATTCGAATATTATGATGCAATAATGTCATATAGCAGCCTGTCAATATTTATATTTATAGAAGTCAAAATGCCCTTCACGTATATAATGTATATACTACTGCAGGGAAAAATGTTCTCTCTCTTTTTCTATGTATATATATATATATATATTAATGTGAAACTCGACCATAAAATTACAATCAAAAAATATAATAGATATAGCTGACACGTGCGGATAATTACCAAATTTTGATTCGAGACCTTGATTAGCTATTGTTATTGTCATGAAGTTAAGCAAATGCTAAATATTCTTTGCTAGTGGATTTCGTTTAGGATCATAGTGTCAATCGTCATTGATTTCGTTGTTGCTTAGAGAAGCTAAATTGTTGGATCACTGCTGTATGTGTATGTTGCCCAACATGCTTGACGTTGTGTGAAGAAGAAGGGGATAGCCAGAAGTGGATTAAGTGGCAATTTAGCATTGCCCACAATGGATATGAATGTGTGTGGGACAAGTAATGGACACTTGATTTTCCTAAACGTATAACTTATACAGAATAGTTAGTAGGCTGGAAGACATCGCGGAAACTTTAAGGTTATCATAGGGATAATTGTGAGAAACATGAAAAGTCAAATTAAAAAGAAATACTATGAATGCTTTTTTAGTCTGTAGCCTTTTGTGATTTTGGTGGTGGCAGCCAAAGATTTCAACTCCATTTAGGCTTGGGCAGGGGATTAGGCTTGTTGTCATATGCTGCTTGTACCATCCTTCTCTGTTTCTTCAAACTATCGTTGTATATGATGGGCAGTTCGGTTATCATCGTACGTAGTATTGATAAGCTCTCAAAAAAATCTTTGATATCAGACTTTAATCGATTGGCGACAATAGGAACAGAAAACGCTCTAACCTTCCTCAGAACGTACACACCTTTCTTCTCCAGAAACATTTCATAAATAATCCACTCAAAACCAAGAATCTGTATCAAACAAAGTTTAATATAGAAAGCATCACCGTTGTAAATTTTTATAATTTCATTGAGCTGAACTTTTTCTTTGGCGATAAGCTTTTCTTTGTCATGATATAACTTGCTCACACACGCCATCTTGCCAAACTCAGGGTCACAAATGTCGCTTGAAATACGAGAGGAACATAGAAATTAAAGATCCATCCTTTGTTGGCTTGTTTCATTATCTTCACCTATTTCTGACAGTGTGTCACCCCAGTGCAATATCACGCTTGTTCCAGCAAAGTCGCCTTCGGACAACATTTTCTCATGTTCAAATACGTTAAACGTTTTCATGAGCAGCTTAATAAGGCACCATGATATTGTGTATGTAGCTGTTGTTTCTGGATCACTAGTTTTGTGAATTTTTTTTATGGATATTGTGCAATACATTGAGAATAGTAGAGGTACTGTGAGTAATGCAATCGGAACCAATAGGGTTTACTTTGTAAATTTTGTAAATGTCATTTGCTTGGCTCTTTGTCAACCTACATACCATTGTTCATTTTTGAAGACATCGCTGATATCAATCACATTGCTCATTACGGTTGAAACCCGGCATTGTTCTTTTGCATTAAGGTCATGATATTTAGAGACGTAACTGTTGGCAGCGTTAGTTTTCAAGTATAAAAATAAGTTTTGGCTTAAGCCATCAATTAAAATATTATCATCTTCTACAATCTAGAGAAAATCAAAATCAGTCCAAAGTGAACTCAAACAAGCAAACTGTATTGTCTTTTTAAAGGCTACACAAGAACATGTCTATGTTAATGGAAGGATCTGAAGTAAACATTTGAAAGAATCGTATATACCATAAAATCTGAAGCTACGATGTTTAAAGCCCAACTTTGACACTCTAATACCTCGCACTGAGTAAGTTCTCTTACACCGCCGTAGTAATTTGACTCAGCTTGTTCACGAGCTAAAACAGGCTAGTGACCATTGAGAAAGAAGCCAGGAAGGGCATCATTCATCTCAAAGTTACACTTGAGCAAATCGGTAATCCTGACAATATAAAAATGCGTCAAAAACGCATAAAAAAAGTTTTATACCAAATAGTCGATTGCACTTACACAGCTAATAGAATAGTTGTATTCGTAAGATTGAGAAGAAAGCAGTTCTGATGTTGAAAAAAAAAAAAAAAGCCAACATTAGTTTCTTTATTGCGCAGACAACTAAAATAAGTTTAGAGTTGGTAGTTAAATGAGGCCGATTGATTGACTGAAAGTTTATGAGACAGAACGAATATGGAAGCTATTTGGTCCGGGATTTGATATTTGCACACGTTTATTACACGCGGCAAAAGTATAAGAAGAGCATAACCGTTATTAAGGGATTTTCAAAATTGAAGGCTTTCGTACAGTCTTGTTTTCCTTTTCAGTGAGTTGTCTTCTCGAATGATATAATTTTGTATAAGGAGTACAAAATAAGAGTAAAAGAAAAAGAGTAATCAATCATAAAACCTGCTCCTATTTATAAATAATAAGGAAAGAGTGTTGTCAAAATGTGGCCATTTTTATGACTCTTTGTTCTATGATGGTTGATTTATTATGGTAAGAAATAGGGCCCATTATCACGAGAACAATCAGATATACAAAGGGGGGCATTGATTTTTCTGTGAAGAATCAACAGAAATCCGTGTGTATTGAACGAGTACATTTAGCAAAATCTTTTGGTTAAACAAAGCGTGCTTGGAGTTTTGAGTGCTGAACTCACTGGGAAGTATATGTTCCATTAGGTTTTTCAAAGGGTTAGTGGCAATACCATTGGGTTGTAAGGCCATTTCTACATTGGAGAGAACCCGCTAACTACGCAAATAATTTGTGATCTCAGGATCTTCAAAAACAATGTCAACTTTTTGGGAGATCTGATAGCCTAGTTTTTCATATTTTGCAAATTGGCGTAGAAATTTTTGCCTTGGCACTTGGAAAAGCAACTGTCAACCAGTTTGTCTCTTTTCGAGAAGGGTTATCATTCAACATGGATTGAGTAACGGAGGATGTCAAAAGTTTGTTTTGTTTAAGATTTATTAAAATGCTTGAATCCGATCGGTGGATTTCATTAAGAATAAAATACACGAAACAAAGCTTAGCATAAACTTACAGTTGCGCTCTAAAAAGCGAAGAGTATAACTATACGGACACTGCATTTTCCGAGCTTAATTACATTACTTGTTTACTCATGGTCAATAGATTAGATATAATTGGTCAATTTATTTTCGCAATATTTGGTTTTAAGGAGGTTTTTATTTATGTTTACTTTGTAAGACGTCAATAATGCATGTTTTTCAGACTTTGAAAGGTAATTTGAGCCAGTCTTCATGGCTTCTTTTCTGCCGTAAATATTTTAAAACTATTTCTTATGAAAATCAAAGTAAAAATCGCACTCAAAGGTATGTTTTTAATGCATTGTTATGAGATATATTGGCGCCGTACATAAACAAATATGCAAAACAATAAGGGGGTATGGTGTTTCAAAAATATATTAAGTTTGATTTTTTTAAGGAGGCTTGTTTTGTTTATAAATTATAGCATTTGAAAGTGAAAAAAAAAAACATCTTTTTTCTCTTTCTTTTACACATTTTATTAAAGAAATTCATGAAATGCTTCTCTTATCAAAAGGTAATGTATAGCAAGAACAAATGTTAAACGATGGGTCTTCTAACAGGTATTCTCCCCTGTAGTAAATCTTTTTATCTGCTGCTCTCCTCTCTTAACAAGAATTAAAGACGCGTGGTGCCTTTTCTCTCCAAGTTGTTTGTGTCCTCTCTACTCTGTCGCGCTGCTTCTCTTTCCATCGGTTATTGCAAAGACTAGGATTGCTGACTTTTGCTTCTTTATGGGGTCACTATAGCGTTAAACAATTATTTAGCTGCCTATATAGTGAAGTCAGTGATTAAAAGCACCCCCAAATCGTGTGAAATGCATTGTTTGGTTTCTGGCGCCTTTATTTTTTCTTTCTGTTTCTACAGACTACTATAGCGATGATAAATCTGCCTATATAGTACGTGTCATTGCTTTCTCCTCGCAGAAACTACCAATACGGTAGAGCTCAATGACTGAGAAAAAAACTAGTTATTCTTGCTTTAATCTTTAGAAAAACAAGCTTCTGCGTCGGATGTAGTCTGGCCCTTTTGGCAACATCTCATTTGTATCTAAAAACCTGACTAGTTATCTCAGAAATACCTACTGCGTATTTGCTTCCCTCTTCAAATTGTCCTGCATGTTCTCGCGTCATTCCACTGTCGTTTTACAAGTCTCTACCAATATGCCATCCTGGTGCTGTGTACTCTGAAAACTTTCAAGACTTGCATACTTACTTTACCTATCGATGCTTAGTGTGCCATGGTATCTCTTAATGACTCCAACAATCAACCTCTCAATGACACTATCTTGCTCTCATTTGAGTGTATTCTTGACACTCTTTGGTAATATCACTGGCATTTTATTTGCAGTTATACCTCTTGGTCCTCTTTCACTGCTCTGAATATGTTCTATTCCTCTGTGTCATATCGTTTGCTAAAACAGCAGCCCGTCGACTCAGAGTCAATTTTTTTACTTGGTTCTTATTTCTAATTGAAGACCGTGAAATTATACAAAAGAAAAAAAACCCATACTTTTTACTTATTTTTGCTTCTTGTAAATAAAGTCATTTCGCGACTGAGTTGTCCTTTTTGAAAAGCCTAAAATTGACAAACATAAAGTTTTATACATGTTTAGATGATTTCAAAGGTATTTCTTCATGCTAGTGCCTTAAAAAAAGAAAGATAATAGCTTACTTTGCTAAATTACATAAAACGGAAGACCTTTTGCTTCGTTTTAAACTGAAGCCAATAAAGACTCCTTCCTTCTTGAATTGATGAGACATGAAATTGAATCAATTTAGACGATTGTAAAGAACAACAGGCCCCTGTATGCAATCCTATCTTTTTCCTTAGAGTAAAAAATCTCTTTATAAGATTATACATGTCAAAACTGATGTTTACTGTAATTTGTCTGTTCAACCTCTTTAGGGTATGATGCATACTATTAGCAAGTTTACAATGGCTCAGTAAAATTAAGCCTGTTTATAAATATCAATAGATCATATAATCATACTAAAAATAGGCAAATCAAAAAGAGTATACACATACACCCAATTCCATTTTTCTAACTGTATCACTTATATTTTTTACTTCTTTATGAAAAGATCAAACCCTTTAGTGACTGTGCGAATGAGTCAGCCCAACCAAAGTAAGTTTACGTTTTAATTTTAAAGATCACAATGTTAATTCTGTTAAAAGTCTCCTTGAACTTGAAGGAGCCATTACGTTCAAAGACAAAAAAGTCGTCAAGGATCTCGCAAGAATTAGAATTACTAAAGAAATTGAGCCATTTGGAGTTAATATTGGAAAAGTTAAACAGATTAGAACTTTGGAAAGATCAAGGCACTGTTACAGATTCAACCATAAAGGTAAAAAAAAAAAAAAAAAAAAAGGAGGGAGAGGAAACACTCGTTTTTATTCACGTCAATAAAGAGATTACAGCAGACAAGCTCGCAGCTTGAAAATGAGTTACAGAAAGACACTGTCTTGAAAAGTGAACTTTTAGACAGGGAAAAAGTAAAAGAGCTCTATCCAAACGCCTTTGCTATTCTATTTAAGGAAACGCCAACAAGTCCATCAGTATCTGATCAGCCATATCCTTATTCGCTTACCAATTTGGATCAGATATACACTATTGCATGCCGCCTTTATCATGATTTAAGGATATTAGACAACCATACATACATATCCTATCAACTGGCTTTATTATACGTAAATGTATTTCAAGTAAAAATAACAATACATTACTCAACTTGCTTCTTTTAGCAATGTATCAACAGACAAGGTGTCACCTTTATCAACTATAAAGAAAGAATTGAAAGGAAATTTGAAGAGATCAGGAAAGCGACTACAAATGATCAAAGACGATTAGATTATAGTACGATTTCATGGTAATGTAAATGCTTATATAAAAAGGGGTATATAATCTGATATTTTGAGTTATAGGTTGCAGTCTTTAACTTTAGATATTATCATGCAAGTGACAGAAAAAGCAAGCATCCTTAAATGTGATCCTCTCTTTCAACTCACGATGCAATTAGTGAATAAGCATTGTTGACTGTGAGCATTTGAAGAAGTTTATAATAAATATGGAATTGTAATAATGAGATAATATCTAGGTCATAAAGTATTGAGGTCCTCCACCACCTTCGGGTACAGTCCAATCAATATTCTGCGAAGGGTCCTTGATATCACAAGTCTTGCAGTGAATACAGTTCTGAGAATTAATTTGAAGTCTCTTTTCTCCAGGCTTATTTTCATCGTCCACATATTCATACACACCAGCTGGACAGAATCTATTTTCTGGGCCATCAAAGATAGCTAAATTTCTTTCTACAGGAATATCCTTATCACGAATACGCAAGTGAACAGGTTGGTTTTCAGCGTGGTTAGTGCCAGTACGAGATACGTTGGTTAATAAATCAAAAGAGATAACACCATCAGGCTTGGGATATTCAATGGGTGTACATGCACTATACAAAAGAAAAATACATGAGTAAAACTCACTGTAAATGAACTAGCTAAAGTTGTTCCCTACCCAGCAGGCTTCATGCATTCCCAGTCAGCCTTTTTATGTTTGAAGGTCCAAGGAGTACGGCCCTTGAAGAACAAAGTATCGAGACCAGAGTACATGATACCACCGTATAAACCTAAAGGTGAGTGGAAAGAAGGTTGGACATTTCTCACTTCATAAAGTTCCTTATAGACCCAAGAATCCTTGATACGTTCTTCATAGTTATCAAGTAAGACAGGACCGTCTAATTCCTTGGAAGTTTCGCTGTCTTCTGTAAAGAGTGTATCAAATGCAGATTCCGCAGCCAACATACCGGATTTCATAGCAGTGTGTGTACCCTTAATCTTTGGCACATTCAAGAAACCAGCAGTACAACCAATCAAGGCACCACCAGGGAAAACCAATTTAGGGATAGATTGGTATCCGCCTTCGTTTAAAGCTCTAGCACCATAAGAAATACACTTACCACCTTCCAACAACTTCTTGACATAAGGATGGTGTTTGAATTGTTGGAATGTCTTGTAAGGTGATAAATAAGGATTCTCATAATCTAAACCAACTACAAGACCGATGGCAACTAAATGTTTTTCGGGTTCAAAATGGTAAATAAAACTACCGGCATACACAGAGCTATCGACTGGCCAGCCAACAGTATGTGTAACAGAACCAGGGTTGTGCTTTTCAGGCAATACTTCCCATACTTCCTTTAAACCGATACCATATTTTTGAGGTCCACTTTCTTTACGCAAGTCAAATTTCTTGGTTAATCCCTTTGTCAATGATCCGTGACATCCTTCAGCAAAAAGTGTGACTTTAGCATTGATAGCCATACCTCTTTCATAAGTATCCTATATATTTTGTTCCAATCAGCTCCATTTTCCACTCTCTGTCTCTTTCTTTGTTTACCTTTGGTTCAAAGTTCTTATCCAAACCAACATCGTTCAAAGTAACACCACGTACACTTCCATCTTCATTGTACAAAACTTCAGAAGCAGCAAAACCAGGATAAATTTCTACACCGAGTTCTTCAGCTTGTTCACCCAACCATTTCACAAATTCACTAAGAGATACAATATAATTTCCTTTGTTGTTCATTTGAGGAGGATGAGGGAGGGGAATAGCATATTGTGAAGTCATGAACTTCATGCTATCTTTTGTGACGGGTGTATTCAGGGGGGCGCCTTTTTCCTTCCAATCAGGAATCAATTCGTTCAACGCTCTTGGTTCAAGCACGGCACCACTTAAAGTATGAGCGCCGATTTCACCGGCCTTTTCAATCAACATGACACGACATTCTTTACCTTGTTCGTTGGCCAATTGTTTTAAACGAATAGCGGCAGACAGACCTGAAGGGCCACCACCAATAATGACAACATCAGTCTCATCTTCAAATTGCTCGCCTCGACGTGGATCATCTTCAGGTAATGAGTTTCTATCAAAAGGGATCCAAATAGACTGTTTAGAGGTGGAACTTAAATAACGTGCACTGATGACACGGACTGGTTGAACAGCATTGAGTCTAGGAAGACTGTGCTTTACTTGAGGTAAAACTTGCTTGATCCTTTGGCGTACAATATGTCGATACATTAGAGTAGGGGATTTGGGTTGTTTAATGTATGTAAGAAAAAAAAAAAAAAAGAAAAAGAAAAAGGGAAGAAGATTGAAATATGGCTTCCTTCTTTTCACATGAATGAATTAAAAATTTTTTTCATTATGACAAACAAGAATCTTTGATGTCAGCACACGTGACTCATAGAGATGTCTAATCGATTTTGAATTTGCTCATTGGTTATTTTAAATGCAATAGTATCTATAGATTTACTTTTTATCTATAGTCAAAGAAGTTGTTTAAAAAGAACAACTGTCAGTTTTAACAATAACAAAGGTAAGCAAGTTCCCCTTTTTGTGAGTGTGTGAAAAAAAAGCTAATTGATTATGTCACTCAGTTGTTTTTGACGGGTTTCTCACATTCTTCTTTATAACTTTTCACATTGCTTCAGCATACAAAGGGTTTCAGATTCATCATTGCCTTTGCAAGGAACAATAACTATTGAATCCGGGGGTTAAAGGCAAGAAACAACAGCTTTATTATGAAACATAAACTATTTCAAAGCCAGTCATCGTTAGTGTTGGTGAAGACGCTTGCCAGGATTTTAAATAAGTGAATGGGGACGATCGCATTTAACCTGTAAAGTTTAATCTCGGCCTAAAAATTTACCTCGCTTAAACATGAGTAGCGTATAAAAAAAAAGGTAAAAAAAAAAAAAAACGGCAGCTTGATCTTAACTATACTATTCCTTTGACTGCCGGAATTTGACGTTGTTTCCCAGTTTTATAGTACGAGGAGCGAGGGTAATATCTGTGCGTGTAATATAGTGGTAAGCTATCGGGTCAAACAAAGTCAATAAGTAAGTTGGTTAAATGGTTACTAGCTATAAATGCGTGCCGTGATATAATTTATCTGACTGATAAAACATTTTCAATGTTAATGGTGGCATATTTTGTATTCCCAAAGCAGACAACATAAATTAGCGGAAATTGGCTAACTTCCTGGCTATGAGGCCTTACAGGGTTTTTACAGAAAGCGTGTGATCTAATGGAGTCTTCCGACTAAAACCCTGTGTGCTCTTTATACATAGGAGTTTAGAAGGTTCAAGACACAATGATTGTATTATAGCCATTCACATATTGTACACTCTAATATACGGGTATTGTTCAAATCAAAATAATTGATCTTTACTCGTACATTGTTTTTTTTTTCTTACAATACCGTTTTTATTGTCTGCATAAAAAAAAGTGTTACTTCAAAAAAATATCACTTGTTTTATTTGTTAGAGAAGAAACAAACTCGCTAAATTTAAGCCTTGTTGGCAGCCTACAATAAAAGAAGGTCGTAAATCAACTTGTCGTTTACTCTCTATGATGTTAGTGTTTTACCTTTTGGAATCTGAATCTAGGAGGAGGGAGACGGTTGCGACGGTCAACGACGGAACGAACACGAACAACACGAGCGTGAATAGCACAAGAGATACAGTAGTGAAGCTTGACGTAAATCTTGGGGATAGTGTATTCTTCGTAGATAGAAGCTTCTTGAAGATCACGAACGGCAGCAGCTTCAATCATGTTACGGATGGTGAAACGCTTGATAGCCTTATCCTTGGGGACGCAACGGTAACAGTTGATACAACGAACAAACTTGGTGTGGCCACGACCGTGCTTGTTACGACCGTTATTTCTTCTCTTGCAAGTCTATAAGTGAGTTAGTTTTGCAACTCTTTATGAACATTGTCAAATAACCAAAAGAAAAAAGTGGGGTCCCTTCGATTTCCATCGTAAATGTGTGTCTTATAAACTGGAATAAATCCATCCATCTTCCCCCCCCCCTCTTCCATCCATAATTATAATCTGTGATATCGCTGTTGAATCCTCTTTTCCCGTGAAAACCCCCCCCATCTGTTTAATTTTGGTTATTTGATGATCGCTTAAACGTACCATATTGATTATTGAACAAAGAAGTTGAGAGAGAGTTTCTTGTTTTATTCTTCTACAACTTTTTTAACCACCAACACAAATCAATCTGAAGCTGACTTCCGATAAAATTTTACCGGAGCTAAATAAGTCCGACACAGACATTTACTCCGGACAGTGTAAACCTTCAACATACAGTCAACAAGATATACAAGAGCAAAAAAAGCTTTTTTTAGCATCACTGAATTGCTCTAGTATTATTTATTAAATAAATCTTGGGCCATTGTTGCCATTTACATATATCGAATATGTCTGAGAGGTAGCTGTTGTATATTGTTGAGAACAGTTAGCTGTATTAAATGGCCATAATACACGTTCCTTGAAAGCGCTCATCTTCTTACTCCCAAGAAACTTCATCTTTATAGCTCGATGATCGAGTATTTTGGCTTTTCCTGTGTGTGTCAGGTTTTCATCAAAATCAGTGATATAATTGGCCAGAAAACTGGACATCAGTAACGAGCCCAAAAAAATTTAGTTGATAAAAAAAAAAAGATCTATACTCTCTAATTTCAAATCTATAAAACTAACAAACATCATTCTCTTTTTTTTTTTTTTTTTTTTTTATATACGTATATATATATATAGGTTAGCAGCGCGTAATTGAGAGTTTTTTAACAACAATGAATAAACAGCCTCAGTATATAGCAGTTAATGTCGGAAAAAAGAAAAAAGCAGTAGCAGTTAAGCCAAAACAAATGGTAGTTGATAAAGAAGAAGATAATTGGCCAGCATCACTAAAGTAATTCATGAATTTAATACTGCCTGGATATTACTTGCTAACCCGTAATGTAATAGGGAATATACAGCAAATGCTTTTGCTAACTGTTTACCAGAAAAAAAAGCACTTTTAGAAACACAACTCAAAACGATTATTGGTCAAGCTACTCGAACTAATATGCTTGACCTTATTGACTGGAATGAAAGAGATTTACCAAGGTATATCGCTTACTTAATTCCACGTCATGGTGTATTCACATGTATCAAATAGTGCTTGCGAAGATATCAAAAATCCAAATTCTGCTGAATTATTTCACAAGTAAATCAAAAAAGAGCAACAGGCATGAGCGCGTGATACTAACAGACTGTATGAAAGAACAAAGACAATTGCGTCTAAATTAGGAAACATTGAGCTAACACCAGCAGAACAAAAAAAGAGACAGTTGAGGGCATTAAGATTTCAAACGGATCTGCCTACTGTACCAAAGCCAAAACCACCTATTGAAAAAAAAAAAAAGAAATCATTCACACCTATTACATGGACAGACGCTCCCCCTATAAATGACGTGATTGTTGGAACAAGTACAGCATTAGAAAAACCATACTTTCGGTTGACATCGGTAAGGATATGGCTTGGGCTTGTTTGTGAATGGTTACTGATTGTATTGGGATTTAGGCAGCAGACCCTGCAACCGTCAGACCTTTAGGTGTATTAAAAAAGGCTTTTAAGATGATACGTCGTAAGTGGAGAGAAGATCAAAACTATTCATATATTTGTGAACAATTCAAATCAATGAGACAGGATTTAACTGTAAGAAAAGCACAACAGCATTTCCAACTTGTTTAACATAAAGTGCATAGGTGCAACGTATTCGAGATGAATTTACAGTGAGAGTGTATGAAACACACGCGAGGATTGCTTTGGAAAAGGTAGAGAAAAGAAAAAAAAAATAGGGGAAACGAGTAGAGGATACTTAGAGTTCTTTATTAGGGAGACATAGGTGAATACAATCAATGTCAAACACAATTAAAATACCTATATGAGCAAGATATTCCTGGGTGTGAGGATGAATTTTTAGCATACAGAATTTTGTACATGATTTTTTCGCAAAACCAGTCAGGTTCGAATCTATTTACAGCCTTAATATAAATGAAACCTAATAGTGTCGCCTTTAGATATTAATAGTATGCTTGAAGAAATGTGTGATGATGGTGTATTAGAGAACCATGCTGAGTGCGTTCAGCATGCTTTAATGGTTCGTTCTTCCTTGGCCAAAAAGAATTACCACCGTTTTTTCAGATTGTATGATGACGCGCCTAATATGGGCGGATATTTGATTGACCAGTTTGTCGGCAGAATAAGAAATGAAGCACTTATCGTTATCTGTAAAGCGTAAGTTCCCCTAAATACATTGATAAATATATCTGATTCTCAAAGGCTTTTATGTAGCTATAAGACAGGTATTTCACTTTCATATATTGCAGAACAGCTGTCATTTAAGAGCGTAAAACTATTAATTAAGTTCTTGAGAGAACATGGAGTTGCACAAAGAAATAAAGACCCAATTCTGGATACCAAAGCTGCTTTACCTGTACTTTTAGCACAAAGCAAAAACTACAGCAAAGTAGATATAAAGGGACAAATCTAGTTTTATTATATAAAAATAAAGTTTTTTTTTTTTTTTTTTCTGTGGTTTCATTTGGAAAAATGTCAAAAATATTTGATCGTCACACCTGCCCCCCTTTTTTTTTTCTTCAAAACCTAGTAACAGACTTTTTTTTTTTTTTTTTTTCATTATAGACCTTGTAAATATCGTTAGTCTTTGAAAAGGCTTCACTTGTAGAATACCTGTCTTTTTTTAGAATACTTTCCCCTTTTGTCATTTAGAGATTACTCGGCTGAAATGTCAGAAAAAACATCTTCCTCTGTTACCGAAAAAGTAAAGGAAGAGGAACCCTTGTGTAAGTGAGCCACGCATAATGGATTGCAGAAACTAACGGGTATGTATTAGTTCATCCTCATACTTTGACTGCCTTGTTTATTTTATTAGCATTAATGTTTTATGCTGCGACTCGATCCAATTATGAAAATACTGCAGATAATATCAAACTGGGTCTTTTGGCTGCGATTGCATGTTTTGTATTTATCGGCATGCTCCAACTTCCTGATGGCCCTTTTATTCGTCCCAGTAAGCAGATATGGAAAGGCGTGCTCGCTTTAAGTATTTTATATCAATTGCTACTCACCTTTGTGTTATTTTTGGTAAGCTTACTTTTCAACTTTATGACATCCTTATTCACGCTGTTACAGAATAAAGACGATGCTCGTCATTTGATGACTTATTATAATCCAGAATTAGGCGTAGAATTACCAGAGAGATCCTATGCAGATGCTTGTGAAATTACATGGGATAATATGAAGGTGAACAATGAATCAATGACATACTTATAGACGCATTATTAATATATAAGGTAGAACCAAATCGATATTTTCGTGATCGCTCATGCTCTCGGTTGGTTTGGAAAATCCTTGATCCTTAGAGACTATTGGTTTTGTTGGATTATCTCAATTGCTTTCGAATTATGCGAGTACTCTCTCGAACACCAATTGAATAACTTTGCCGAATGCTGGTGGGATCACGTAAGCAACGCTTCAAATTGTGAATGTGTATCAGATCTAACAGCTGTTTCTTATAGTGGATTCTTGACGTTCTTCTTTGTAACTGGCTTGGTATTGCTGTAGGTATGAGATTCTGCCAATATTTTGAAGTCAAGGTAAATAGTAAAAACTATATTTACTCTGAAAAAGTATTCTTATGTTGAAATGATGTAGCAATATTCTTGGGTTGGCTTTAAACAAATCAAAACATTGAAAGGAAAAGCCAAGAGAGCAGTTCAACAATTCACACCTCATGACTGGACTCGCTATGAATGGAAAACAACAAGCTCACCAAAGAACTACTTTGGTACCGTTCTATTATTGATAGTGGTACAATGCTATAAGATATACATATTGGCCATCAACTAATGTACTATGTATAATAGTTCTTGACTTGTGAAGTAAACTGCTTCTACCTTAAATACCTTTTATGGGTCCCTCCTGAGGATCCTATCAATATCTACCGTTTGAGTCTAATGTTCTTGTTTGCTCTTCCAGGTGCAAGAGATGTCTACCAATACCTTTCAGATAATAACACAGAACGCTTAGGTGCTCATGCTTGGTTGCTTATTTGTAATATCTTGACTGAATCTTTAATTTGTCTCAAATTCTCTGAAAATGAATTCCACACACCTGCTCCCACCATCGTGAAACTTGGATGGTCTGTTGCCTTTGCTGTATTGTTTGTCATTTTCCCTCTATGGAGATTTGTTATCAATCCTGTTAAAAAAGACGAAAAGAAGGACCAATAATAAATAAGATCTTTATTCTCTGTTTTTCTGTGGTGACCAACGCTTATAAATGACTTCTCTTATAGAGTATTCGCTTAAATTGCAAGTGTTTCGACTAGGAGGAATATGAACGTAGCATAAAATTAACGTCTTCTTCACCTGCACGCATACTCTGTTAATTCTCAAGAACCAACTCCAACTCTTGGGCTCCTCAATTTTATCGTGGTAGATGGGTATAATCACAACAGCATAGTCAGCGTGTCTAAAAGCTGGACCAGATTTGTACAAGACTGCATTAATGTTAGTTTTGCTTAAAAACATGCTAGATCAATAATTGGTTCGTTACCGAAATCTACACCAAACTTAATGCCATTTTTTGGCACCCATCCTAAGCTTCTATAATAATGGTATACAGCATAATTGATATGAAATGACTTGTCTTGTTTGCTGAAAGCTGACCAGCAATCCTCAATTGACATCTCCTTCTACAAGTCCTTTAATAAGTTACACATATCTACTTTCTTTTTGTTGTTCTTTTTACCTGTTTAGGATCAGTAATCGATAGAGCATTCAATGCATATTTTAAAAAGAATGCTTCGTAAAAATCCAGCTGAAATATCTCGACATCTTTATGCAAAGTGAGTTCTAAAAGCTCGGCCGAAGTGAGAAGGTCTTTTGAGTCGCATTCTTCCGTTGCCTTTTTGCCCTTTTGACGTCTTTTTTTTCGACGTGCTACTGTTATTTCTTCCAAGGCATTCTTATCTTGTTCCACTGTTCTTGTGAACCAAGTAGGATTACTTCTTGAAAGATTGCCTTTACCGAATGAGCCGCATTGGTACAGTTCATTGTAGTTTTGGATCCAAATGAATTTGCCAAACTCCATAAAGATCCCATGTGTTCGAGGCTTTTGTGGTCCAAACAAAGTATAATAAACACGCAACAACCATTCGGGAATGAACCTAGAAAAGCGATGGTTGGATGTGATCAATACAGGTAATGGTGGGTGATTAATCCTATTTCCACTCATTGATGTTCAAGAATGTGGTTAAATGTCGCATTCTGCTTCTACAAAAAAAAAAATAAAAAGCCTCTTTTCTGCCAAAATTTAAGAAGGTGACAACCACGGAATCTCCGCTATGAAAAAAATACAGAGATGTTGCCTTAATATCTATGTAATGGAATTTGATTTCTTTATTAATATTATAAGTAGAATAAATTATTTTGATGGATCATAAAATCCAATAGACTTCCAGTGCTTTAAGAATTTAGCAAATAGAGTAACATCAAGAACAGGCGATTTGCCAATTGCTGGAGCAATAGCAGAGGTTTTATCAGTTTTCCAAGAAGGCATATCAGCAAACAACTTCAAGCTAGTATTATAAAAGTTGTTCAGAGCATAAGCCGGGTTAGAATCGTCTTTATCAAGGCTCTCTAACCAATCATCCACTGAAACAGTTTCAAACTTCATGCCAACAGCTTTCATAACTTCAAGGAGGTCAGACCAACTCAAAGTATGAGTGTTTACAATATGATATACGGACTCATCACGATTTGATGAACGGTAAGCAGTATGAAGCATAATGTCGACAATTGCCATAGCAGCATAATCAACAGGAAGCCAATCAACGACAGTATGCAGCGCAGGCATCTTATGCATAAGAGAACTACCGCCAATAAACATCAAAGGGAACTGTTCAGAAGTGTTCCAAATACCGTGAATAGAGTCGCCACATAGTTGTCCCACACGTTCAACATAGCATGGAAAGTTCTTCTCTGTAGTTAAATAATTAAGCAAAACCTCTACAACAAACTTGGACTGTCCGTAACCCATAGGTAAGGCCACATGAGCATCAAGAGGCAGAGGCTCTTCAGGGACTTCACCGCCAAAAGCAGCACTAGCGGAGACACTGGAAATAAAGTGAACATGCATAGGATTGGTTTCACGATAGGCGAACTTTAAGAGGTTGTAAAAAGGAGCGATACACTCGCGATCGAAATAATCAATAGGTCTATTAAAGTCCAATGCCCAAGCACAGTGCTGGACAATAGTAACCTCTTTCCTCAACTCGTTGTAGCGCTTTTCAGTGAAACCAAGGAAAGGCTCGTCAAGACGCAATGGTAAGACCTCAACACGATCAGAGTATAAAAGAGAAGCATGAAGAGAGCGAGAAGTAAATGTATTTTCAAGGCGTTTAAACAATTGATCGTCTTTACCACGAACACAACAATAGACCTTTTTGACATTGATATCTCTCAACAAGTAGTTTAGTAGAAGCGAGCCTAGTGCACCAGTTACACCTGTCAATAAAACAATCTTATCTACCTTGGCGTCGTAATGATTCACAGCTACAGAAAAGTCTTCTTGGGCTTTCTTGATGTAACTCATTGCCAAGTCTTGCGTTCGCTGAACATTTTTAGCAACAAGGTCCGACAAGTCTTCTGCTTCACCATTCACAAGAACCTTAACCATGGCATGGATGCTAGGATATTGTAACACGAAATTAGAATGAATATAGCCAAGCTGCTCTGACAGTTTGTTGCGAAGTTGAATGGCTGTGATTGAAGTGACTCCCAAGTCAAATACCGATTGATCAAGATCCTTGATATCAGATTTATTCAAGTTTAAAACCTCAGAAACACATTTGACTACAAAATCCTGTACTTGATCGACAGAAACTGTAGAATGGTGTGTCTGAGTAGGACCCTCCAAGAATTCCATGTACATTTTGTCCACAATCGCTTGATACATCTGTTCGGCATCCTTGCGTTTGACAGTACCTTTATCTGTAGAAGGCAATTGTTTATTGAACGGCAATATTTTAACCATTTGAGGGAGGATAGTGCTATGTGTAGGGCACTCAAGGTTGGCTTCTTTCACCGCCTTGTGAACTTCTTCAATGACTTCATCGGGACTGTAATCAAGAGCAACCTCCTTGTCTAGTTCAATAAGAGCACAGGTGCATTGACGCCCATGACCCAACACAGCAGCTTGTTTAATGACATGACTTTGACGGAGGATTGCTTCTATAGGAAGGGGACTGGTCTTCTCTCCGTTTTTCATGACAAGTATATCATTACGACGACCCACATAAACATAATAGCCTGGGTTTTCAAGGTCCTTCTTAAAAAGATCATTGCTGCTGTATCCACCATCGGGACGGTTAGGAACATCAGCGAAACCAGCGAAACCAGGGTAATCGGGGTGGATATAGAGATGGTAGACATCTGGCGTACTGGGATCATCCACCTCGAAGCAGCAATAATGTTGGCCGTTTTTACCAGGAATGTAAGGTCGTACAGATCCATAACCCGTGTTTTTGCGACTTGCACTTCCAATCATGATACTACCAAATTCCGTTGCACCATAGATACTAGTGAGTTTGATTTCGTTGTTGAAGCACCATTGAGCGAGGTCTTTCTTCAATGGTGCTCCTGCATAAAAGACATATTTGAGACTCCGAGCTACAGGTAACTGTCCTGTTTTTTGGATGAAAGAAAGAAAGTATTCAAGAATAAGAGGAGGAGTAGACATGTAGGTTGTTTTGTATTTGATCATAGCGTCACAAATATCGTTTGGATGGGGAGGGAAGCTCTTTGCGAATGCGATACTACTACCATTTGAAACTGTAGTAAAAATACTAGCGAGACCAAAGATGTGACAGCTATAGATGTATTGAGGGTAGGTTAGAAGATGTTTAATCTTTGTTGTATAGTAATTTACAGAGGTGCAAAAGATAGAAGAACGTCTTCAGGACTTAGTTTCTGCGAATCTGGCTCTGCTGAAATGATCATATGAAAAGCGGTTACCAGTAAAAACACGTAGCGGTTGCTAAGATACATAGGCTTAGGCAAGGAAGTGGTACCGGAGCTATACGTATAATGAGTATACATTGCATACCATAAAAGAATGTGATATTACCTGTGAAGAATCAATACATTCTTGTCAATATCTTCATGAGTAAACTTGAGATTCAAAATTCTCTCGTAATCCCGATTGAGAGGCTCATTGCGAAGAGTATCTATATCCATAGGTGCAAGAATGATGGCTTTGGTGCCTTCCACTTTTTCAACTGTTCCTTGAGCTATTGCTTGAAATCTGGCCTCAGAAAACAAAAGTTTGCATTTTGTTTTTTCAAGTAAATTAACATTAGCAGTTATTGAGTTTCTAGGCGAGATACACAACAACCTAATGCGCAGTTTCATAAAAGCCAGCATAGTAAGTAAATAGGACGCGTTGAAATCACCAATAAAAGCAACAGGGTCAGCATTTTGAACGTCGCTGAACCAGGAACATGCTAAATTGGTAGTAATACGGTCAGCTTCAGCATAGGTTAAGGACTTGGCTTCGTCATTAGACATGTAGCGAATAAATGGATTATTGGGGTACAATTGTGTTTGAACATTCACGAAATTGATAATTGATTTAAAGTAGTTTGAAGGAGTATCAATATCCTTGAAACTAACTGTTGGCGGAGCGTTGAGATAATTCATAGCTAGTAAGAGAAGATCAGAAGAAATTGTAGTACATAAAGAAAAGCCTTAGTATATATATATATATATGCTGTAATTGTTTCCTGAAAGAACATTGACTTCAAAGCAATGATAAGAGTGTTTGAATAAGGCTAAAAAGTGAGTTTAATTTGCTATATCAGGTTGTTCAAGCATATAGATAAAAATGAAACGTGCTCATGTGTATACCTTAAGTTTTCATTTCAAACTTTCATATGAAAATAATGTAGTCAACAATAAAACATTACTATTAAAGTTCAGGACAAATGGCGAATTACTCGTGTATTGGCGTATTTATTTAGTAAATGGCTGGTGATCTTAATCTACCAACAGCAAGTTCTCCCATGTTACACTTTTTAAAAATCAACTTTTAAAATTATGCAAGCATATATGATAGATATTCATTTCAAAATTGACTAGAAAAATGGGGGGGGGGTTTTTTAGCTATAGATAAAGAACCTCAAGTTTATCCAAAAATAGGCTACATGTACACAGTGCAGTCAAGGAAATTAATACAGTAAATATACTTCAAAATTATATTACTACACGCCAATGCCATGGTTATATCTCCCTATAGAACTGATTTAGTACAAATGCGCTGATATCTTAAAGAAGTACAATATTCACTTAAAGGTTCGCATTTGGCTTGTGATTGCTAAACGTAACTACTAGACAAGACTCTAAAATTTTATTGTATATTGAAACAGTAAAACACTTGGAACAAAACTTCTATTCATAAGTTTTATAGAAGGAGTAGATATTTAGATAGGTTTAGAAAGACAGTTTAAGGGGCTGAAATAACCATCGGGAAAAGTAATCAAATTAAGAAATGTTTATAGCGCTGTGTATGTTTATCGATAATTGTCTCGACCCCCGAAACCTTCTATAGATAATAAAGCTCTGTTCCATTAATACCATTTTTGCAAATACTAAAACGCGATGAAACTGTTTTGTATTCTATGATCAGGAGTGTGTTTGTAGATGGCCAAAAAGTTCCCGCATAATATATATATATGTATAAATGAGTATATCCCTTTTTGATGTAATGTGTATACTACATGAAATATGACTAAAGGAACTGAGTCTTTAGTGTTTATCATTACTACTTTATGAACTCAAATGCCCTTAGTATACATGCACTACAAACCAATTTAATATGGCTATACCTCCAGTTAAAGCAATGTATATCATTTACATTATAATGGCATACGGCTGCCTTAAGTGCCGATCATAATGTAATATTCAAAATCTGATTTTATAGTTACTGAGTGCTTACAATCTATGATCCTGATCAATCGCTCAAGATGGCTTTTTTTTTTTTTTTTGAAATTTTATATTAATTTTCCCCTGTAATGTATATTGTTATGTGAATCAGATTATAGTACCACATGTGCTCATGCTTCTATATTGATATTAAAATCCCAAGAATGTAATAACATTGAAGTAGGAGTTAGTTTACTCAAACATCACCTCACATCATACACTCAATTATATGTATATTACAAGTGACTTAATGAAGGAGTGCGTTAGTGAAGTGTATACAAATTACTATATATTGTTTTTTCCCGAAAGGTCCCATTTGTTATAATTCTATGTAGAAGATGTATAAGAACATGATAGAAGACTAATAAACTGTTGGCGGCAAACTAAAGGAGAAGCCTATACATAAAACTTCAGTGCCAAAATTGAAGACAGGTACTTTCTCTACCTAAACTTCATTGGCAAAATCAAATTTATTGTTTATTTTTTCAGCGAATGAAAATCTTAGCTACTTGTGTTTATTTTTCTTCTCTATAGTCACAAAGTTATACTAGAATATAACACGTCCCCTGTAACATGAGGTTTGAAGCAACTATATCCCTTTTTTTTTACTTACTCTAAATAGCTAGTCCCCGATTTAAAAAATCGTAACAAAGGGCCAATATACATGAACACACATATTATGCAAGAGATCTTCTCTCCTTGATATTTTTGAAGTTTAGTATGCCTTTTCGAGCCACGACTTTTTTTTTTTTACTTACACTGTGCTTTGTCATTATACCTTCCAAATTGATATAAAACAAAATACTAATGATGGTACAGCTTACAGTAACACGTAGAGAAACTTATACAAAAAACTCTTGGGATCATACTGCTGTAAGCAACTTTAATCCATCTAAGCTATTCAAAATTATATTCTACGAGACAACAACAGAAAGATTCACTTAAAATTTGACAGTAATATTAATCTATAGAGAAGTGTCATGTATTGTCCTTTTAGGGATCGCCCTACAAGGCTTACACGCAATAAATAGGCGGCATTCCTTTGCCTCGTGTAACTTTTTTTCTTTTTTTTTTTTACAGAGTTGATCCCGCTTTACATCAAATAACCCTCCGTTTTCTCCTGATGTGTGGAATTTTATTATCCCTTACACTTCATAATAATCCCTTTTTCTCCTTCCGAATGAAGTGCTTTCTATTTACAAAGTTTCTTAACTTTTCTTTACTGGCTTTGGCTTATATTTACCGCCCCTTTTTGTTTCTTATATAGACATGTCACCCCCTCCTTTTTTTCAACTGTTTACCTGGGATATAAATATACTGTTGTTCTACGGTTTATTTTGTGTTTCTTCTTTTTAAACAACTATTTAATATACTTTTGAGATAAAAATGTCACCTGAAATGTTAATGCAGCCTTTTGAGCAAACGTTTAACTTTGTACCTACTCACAATGGGCAATATTTACAGCACAACAACTTGATCGAAAACAATACAGTAAATATGTATTATTTAGGGTATCCCCAACAAACTCCAACAGACCCCAACGAAGACTTTAGAACCGCGTTTTACAACCCTTTCGAGATTAAACATCGCAGAAGAACATCTCGCGCTCAGTTGAAAATCCTTGAGAAATCATTTGACGAGAACCCAAAACCCAACGCAACAGTTCGACGTTTACTTGCTCAACAACTCGAAATGACACCCCGTGGTGTTCAAATATGGTTCCAAAACCGAAGAGCTAAAGCTAAACTTCAAAGAAGAAAATCCGGTCAAGAAGAAGATTCGACTCCAGTACAAGTGAAAAAGAAAGAACCAAACAACTCTCCAGCTTTGTTCAATCAATTTTTCAACAACTTGAAGGCTTGGGATAAAAACATGAGATGCTCTGCTAGCTTGCCACCATGTCCCTCATTGTTTAATTCTTTTGGTTCTACTGATGAAGAAAACTGGTTAAAAACCCCCCTTCATCCTCTTGCACCTGTCATTGAAAGTGACACAAATTTGTCAATGTCTTCCTCTGAATTAGTTCCTCACGATGAATGGAGAAGAAAATCATGTCCTAGCTTAACACCAAGAGGCTTTCAAGAAAAAAATCTTCGCTTATCATATCAAAATGTGCCTTGGTTAACAAATAGTGTAAGTAGACATACATCGGATATAGAGTAAACATGAGTACTCATTTCTTCACTTTTATAGTTTGAAAACAGACGTATGACAGCAGACAACATCTCATTTGCCACTATGACCACTGAATCTGACAAAATCACAACAAGTCTCAATTCTATTGGGTTTTACTCTAATTTAAATTGCTCCCCATTGTCACAGGAATTGACACCCATGCTGTCAACTGGCTCTCCTGTTTCTTCTGTCGATGGTACTTATTTGGATCCCTGTCTTGATTTACTTATTACAGAATCATCATCTTCACCTTCATCGGCGCTGTAAACTTTTCCATAAAGTTAGCATTTCATGAATTCACAAACTATCTATTTTCTACTTATATGCTTTTTCTCATTTTACTATTTACACCTCCTTCCCCTTCATTTTACTGCTCTATAATTCCTTAATATTTCTCCCTTTGTAATCCTAATTTTTCTTTTGTTCACAAAAGAGAAATAGCAGTTTTTTTTTTTTTTCTTCTTCTATGCCCACCCAACATTCACTACAATGATCATTTTATTATTATTATAATTTTTTTTTTTTTTTTTTAAAAAAAAAAAAAAAAAAAAAAAAAAGTTATACATATTCTACTACTTTTCTGATTATTTTACTTTAGAGCGAACATAAAATAAGTTATAAGCAGCCCTTGACTAATTTCAAATACATTTTAATATTATACTTTCATCGAATACTGGGTACTTACCACTACTTTATTTTCGTCGCATAAAGAAACTTTACTGTCATCAAAATAGTTCCACTTGTCCTTGTATTTATCTCTGACGCATGCAGTGTCTAATACAGATATTAGTTTACAAAACTCTCATGCCTCTTTCATGTTAAACTTACAATGCCCGCCCGATAAAGTGCCATAATGATTCTATTGAGAAGGGTTTTTAGTAAAAAGCTGCATATAAGTAGAAGAAAGTAGTTGGCCATTTTACCGATACAGCATAAAGGTCATACACGAACGATGGTCGATCTTTAGCAGAGGGGGTTACAGATGTCGGCACATAACCAGAGAGGTCAAGACTCCTGCAAAATTGTAAATTAATAAAGAACGTGAACGTGCATAAACTACTATACCTAGTAGGACATTTAACTGTTGCATCTATTTTGTTTCTAAATAGGCCGTCTGCTGAAAATCGTTTCAAATGAATTAAAAGAATATCAGGAAGTCTTGTCAATGTAAGCTGTTTCGATGCTTTGCGTTTTTTCTGACACTTAGGGCATTTCCAGGCGTCCTCTTTCTCCAGTACTTCCTCTTTTACAAAATAGTCCAAACACTGGTATAATGTAACACTCGATATTCTCATTTTCTTAACTGGTATAGGAAGTGACAAAGACATGAATGCGTTATACGTTGTAGATGTCTATATAAAAGATCCTTAGTCAGGTTCTTCAAATAAGATTAAAAACACATACGCTTTTACAAGAAAGGCAGGTCAATCTGCTACGATATTGTCCTTGAAATAAACTGACAATAATACTCTTATTCTTTGACAAATACTTGTCCCAAGAAATCAAACTAGCTTGCCAATCCGGTAACTTTTCAAATTCGGCTTCATCTACACTGGGTCCAGCTTGATTCGAACTATTCTGGTTCATATCTTCATGTAAACCGTCTAAAAGGTAAACCAGAAATTCTTGTGAGTCTTGTTGATTTGTCCCTGAAAATTGGGGTGCAAATCGAACAAGCGCATCACGGAAAGTCATTGGGGAAATAAAATTATAGTTTTCACTCCATATTTGTCGAATGAGCTCTGCAAAACTTTCTGTCAATGCGCCACCAGTACCTTGCTTATTATATCTATTGATGTATTGCTTATATAGTCCAGCTAGCAGAAAAAGAAGTCAAGTTTGTCATTATAGAATTTCTATCTTTACTCTTACTTACATGTAAAGTATCTTGCCAAGGGAACAGTACCACTAAGGCACTGCACTATAGAGTTCATATAACATGTGTTCCCAAGATTCTTCAAGCCTGTAGTACCAATAGACACAACAGACCCCAAATCAGAAAAGTTACTTGTGGTATCGACATGAATGTTACTTGCTGACAGGTGATGGAATTCCGCCAAGCCTGATGGTCTACTAGCCGATACAGAAGGCTCAGCTGATGAAGGTCGTTGCTGAATCGGTGTCATATTTGCCACTGCCCCTGAGTTCTGAGAATTGCTCTTTTCACTGTGGTATGCAATAGGAGGTACGTCATAGAGCGAGCTTGACGTTGCAGTAAACCCATTGAACGGGTTGTCAATAAACGTACGCCGTCTATGCAATTTCGGATAAGAAGGCGGAACAGGACGCAAGTCTTGCGCTTGCTGTGTTTGCTGCTGTATTGCATGGTTAGGTACTTGTGAAGGGAACGAAATCGTTTTTTCTATAGAAGGTGAAAGAGTTTCATGATATCGTGTTGTCATCGACTCCTTTCTAGGGGCTGTCGGTAAAGGCTGAGGCTTCGAAATCGAATTGTATTGATGCTGTGGCATGACAGAAGCTTGGTGATGATGCACTTTACCCGTGAACTATGACAAGAAAAATTTAGAACTTCTGCAGCCCTTGATAAATGGCCTGCTTACATAATCATAGAGAGAGTTGTGTTCGTGAGATGAGTGTGTGCTTACAGATGTCCCTGTGCTACTACTACTTTTGAACCAGTGTTTCCTGTCCTTGGCAGACGAAAATTTATACACACCTCTTTCACCGATGGTAGAGTACCATGCATCAAATCCACCCGCCAGCATCATTGCTCGTGTTTTTAATTGAGCATTGTCAAGCATTCTTCTTAGGTTCACAAGTGGGACACTTGCTGTCTCCAAATCTCTTGAGTTTTGATCGTAATACACTACCAGATCAAATTTAGCGATCTCATAGAATAACACTTGTTCAGATTGAGGGTTATTGGTTAAAGCTTCAAGTATTGTTGACATTTGGTCGCTATAACTCAAGACACTAGGCTCGATTTCAATGATCCATTGGTGTTTGATACAGTTGCTCATAAATACGTCCCTTGGTCTTACATCTATCAGCAAAATGCTCGGAGGGTTGTGCTTGGCTGTAATCCAGTTGGCTAACACGAGTGACTCAACAATCAGGGTATTTGGGAATACGTTATTTGTCCATGTCGGCAATGGAATATTGCTCTTGTCAGATATTTTCAATTGGTTTGACAGTGAATGGGCCAAATTATTTACTTTCATATTTGTTTGAGGAGTAAGAGAAGCAGATGAATTCGACGATGGTGGATATAATAAAGAGGAAGGTGACGTAATTTGATTGGTATTTATAGGCACATCATTCAAAGAGTAATGTGGATAATTGCGAGGATCATGACTTGGTCTAAAGGCATAAGAGGCCACATGATTAATCGGATTAACGTTGAAACGTGCGTTTTGGTGGACACCATTGTTGCTGATAGAGGCAGTTGATCCATTGTTCAATGCAGGGCTTTGCTGACGAGAGAGTTTGTACCATGAATCGATCCGAATAGCAAGTTCCTCTAACAATGGAAAAATTTCGCTATTTGTTTTCTTTATAAATTTTGGAAAATTGTTTATTTCATGCTCATTCATTTATTTTATAACACCTCTTCTTTTTTTTTTGACGTTTTAACATATATATTGAGTATTTACCTTGGTTAAATTCAAGTATATTGGATCTTTGTAAATGTTTTGGAATTGTGAATGTGCTTGAACAATTTCAACCATTATACTGGATGTGTGTAAAAGAAGATGATTTAGAATTTGAAAAAAAAGAAGCAAAAAAAAAAAAAAAAAAAATTTAAAATTTAAAAAAAAAAAAAAAAAAAAAAAAAAAAAAAAAAAGAGAGAGAGAGAAAGAGGCTATACCTGCAACCACGCATATAAGATACATAAGCTTTCTCTAAATCGTTATTCAAAAAAGCATGTTCTCCCTTTTAAAATGTAAAAATAAGTAAGTCTGCAACTTACTCTGTACAGAAGTTATGTGGCAATGTACCTGCTGATATAATTGACTAACGGAATTCACCCATTTTCTAACATCGTACAGTTCGGTATCTGCTTTATTGACATAAGCACGCTTTCTTAATTGTTCAATAGGAGACGAAATCTCCCGCATCGGCTGCTGGTTCATAATGTTGTCGTTACTATAGTTATAGTCTACATTGTATGAAGTTGTTGACATGACTCGTAAAATACTCTAATTGACTAAATGAAAACGAGAAAGAAAGGGGCGATTTAGCTCGACTACACTACTTTCTTTAAAAGGTTTTTTAATTTTGCGATTTTTTGTAACTGCCGATAAATTGGCCAATCAAAGGGTTTGGAATGAAGGAAATGGGATTTCTTTGTGTTCTTTCTGCATTTATCTCTTCATGAAGAACGCTAGAAAAGAGGAGCAGTATCTTATAATGAACAGCATATTAGGAGATATTTGCTACTACTGTATATTACTCCTCATGAGTTTCGAGCTTAATTTAGCCAAGACATTTTTAACCGTTCTTTATTGCATAAATCCAAAACGGGTTAAAAGAATACCAGCAATAGTGCTCTTTAGAACAATAGAAAACTCTGCCGACTACCTTTAATGCGCAGCTTGTTACTACAAAATGCACACGTATTGCTTAGCTGCTTTTTTTCTTATAGAACAAGTATTGCTATGCGCCTTCATTTTTGATAGTCTTATTCTCCCTAGTCCCAATAAAACATGTTCGTCTATAATGAGAAAGTTACAAGCTGTAACAACAAGATCAAACATGTCGTTATTATGTATTTTATTAGAATCATTTATACAATTACATATATACAATATGATACAGAGTACTTTAATTGTCTTGTTGCTCATTCGCTTTCTCAGGATGATTATTATTTTCTGCCGATGAAGCAATTATACATTTAGTCTTCTGCACTTTAACAGCGTTGTTGTCAATGGAGTGCTGATCGTTAGAAATTTTTGCCTTAGTAGAGTTAACTGGTCGGTTGGTTATAGTAACGTTGTTTTGGCTTGTCTGTTTATACATACTGTAGTAGATTTCAATAATAGTCGTAGCAATAAAAAAAAAAAAAAGACTAGCCGCGATAATTTCTTAACCTTTTTCCCCTTCAAATTCGCTCCAACTCAATCTAAAATAATGAGTGAAATGGATGAAGGTGCTACAGTATACACAGCTCAAATCACAAGTTTCATAACAACAATAGAAAGCCATTTACAAGAGCTAAGGTACTCTTACACTTTATATGCAAGTATACATGGAAATCTAATCGTCTAATCTAAAGTCGAGCACAGAGCGACTTACTCGAAAAGATATCAGAAATAAGCACAATAACGGCAGCAGAAGAGGAACAAATAAATGCAATTAAACAAAATGTAAGAACTTGTGAATTTCAAGTGTTAAATATTTACATGTCTTTCCATTAGATGTCAAAAGTTTCGGCATACAATACCAAACTGCTATCATTGAAAGCAACAATGTCTATGCTTTCAGGTCGATCGAAACAGCTGATTGAGAGATCCAACAAACTTAAACAAATGAAACTGAAATATCTGTCTCAAGTTGATGATATTCGTAGAATAGAGCAGGAAAAGGATTTAGTGATTGCAGCCAAACCAGCAATTATTTCAACACCATCACCCTCAACTTCTTCACCTATCACACTACAGTCTCGTACGCCTGAAGCAAATGAGACAGGAAACGAATCTCCCAGCATAGCTTCATCAGTAGGAACACCTGTAACTGCTTCGGCAGCTGTACCCACTGTTATACCTAAAGTTAAGTCGATTGTCAAAAAGAAGAAGAAATCTAAAGTAAGAGAAGCCCTTATAGACGATAACAACTCCAGTAATTGGGCAATACCCAAGAAGTCACTTAGTCAAAAAGACCTTACAGCAATAAAAAAATAAAAAATAAAAAATAAAAAAAAAAAACTCAAATGTTTAAGCTTTTTTTTTTTATTATTATAGAAAAGAGGAGAATTACACATGAATTTATGCTCTTTGAGCACGTCTATCTTCTTTGGTTTGAGCCTTGAAACCAGTCTTAATAGCAGATACGGAACGAGTAGAACCACAGTGTTCACAAGTAACAAAGTACAATCTGTTGTCTTTTGTCATAATAGTATTAGGTGATTTACATGTCTTACATGTAACATATTCGACAATATAACGACGTAAAACACTTTCGATTTGTTTTTGTTGGAAACGACCCTTGATAATTAAACGTTGTCCACCATCAATTGAACCGGTTGTACCCAATTCGGCAAATAAGAACTGAATGACATGTTCAGCAGGACGGTGAAGACGCTTACTGATTTCACTAACATTAGCAAAGATAGTCTTTTTGTTACCTTCACGAGAGATGGAAGGAGGAACAATGGTGTATTTCTTCTTTTCACCAGCCAACTCAGGGTTGTTTTGTCTTAAAATGTTAAACACACGATCAAGAAGCTAACAGTCAATGACCATTAATACACATTATCCTTGGAAATATAACTCTGGATAGTTACCTCGTCATAAGCGTAATCTCTGTCACTCTTAAGCCATGCATCTTCACCGCCTTCTTTGTCGTTAGCTTTCTCATCAGCAGCCTCATTATCATCAGCGTCTTCATCTGCTAAATCAGCTTCGAATTGAGCCATAGACTTCTTCTTCTTTCTCTTCTTCTTTAAGCCGCTGAAATCTAAATCTTCTTCAGTACCAGTAGGTGTCTCACTTTCTGGTGCGTCCTATTCATTCAAACATGTCAGTCTCTGCATTACACCCTGTCATTTTTTCCTGTTACCTCGTCAACAAAAGCAGGCTTCTTCTTTTTCTTTTTCTTCAAGTCAGCGAACATGGCTTCAGGATCTTCTTCAGCTAAATTCACCCATTGAATAAATATAAAAAACTTCAATCAAAATCTACGACATACCATCTTGTTCAGCTTCGATGGGCTTTTCTTCAACAGGAGTTTCTTCCTCGAGGTCGAAATCAATCTTCTTCTTAGATTTCTTCTTCTTCTTTAACTTTGAAAAATCGACCTACAGAAAGCTGACTTGTTTAGTAAATTGTGAATGAAATGGAGTATCGATGAGTCGCACCTCTTCATCGTCGAATTGGTCCTTGACAGGTTCTTTCTCGTTGTCAGACATGATATCGTGTAAAAAAAGAAAAGAAAAAAAAAAAATAGAAAGATTTAAAGTGCACTCTTTTTTTTTTTTTTGAAAAAATTGTCCTCGCGTGTTGAGTTTTACGTCACACCCTTGGGTATTGCTATGAAAACAACACATCGGCCTTTGTTGGAAGCCTTTTTTTAGATATCACCTGCAGTTAAGCATAATGTAGTTTTCAATAGCCTGGTCTATAAATCAATCATTCTTTTTTTTATTTTACTTATGTTGGCTTGGGGCATAGTAAAAAAAAAAAAAAAACCTTTGTGGAGCTGTACAAGCCACATGTATTTTTTTTTCCAGTGTGTATCAAAGCTGCACTTAAAAACTATGTCGATCATCTGCATGTATTCGAAGTAAAGGCTTTTATTATAGTAGAATCTTTTTAGATAACAAATGATTATATAATATATATTGGACAAAAAGTCAGTAGCACCTTTTTTGGGATATAGTGGATGCAATTATGTATGAAATACAAAATACTAAGCAATGATAAGCAGATTGTTGGTTCAAGGTACTATAAACTAACGTAGCTTCAAGTATTACTATGGAAACAACGACATTATGGGCAGTCCCAATGAATTAGACACAGTAAAAGAAAGTTGCGCGTCTTACAAGATATTGAAGGTGCCTTAAGAAAAATGTGATTCAGTCAAATAAAGGATACCAGCTTTCTCAAAAGTAATCGATTTAATACATAAGTCATGTATCTCGCAACATCTTACATGAAAATGACTAATTTGTTGCAGGAGTTTTGTTCACAAAAAAAGTAAGTTTTTTTTATTATAATATGAATGCAGTAGAAAGTATTATGTAATTATTTATTTCATTGTAACCTATATTTACGTTTTCATTAGTAAGAAGCGAACTCAAATTTGTCAAAATCAACTTACCAATTCTTCAGCTGATGTAGGGTGAATAGCTACACAGTTATCGAAATCAGCTTTTGTGGCTCCCATGCGAATAGCGACACCAAAACCTTGAAGTATTTCATCACTTTCTCTACCAATGATATGAAGACCAACCACCTTTTCCTCAGGGCCAGATACAATAATCTTATAGGCAGTGGGTTCTTTTTCATCGAGCACACTAAAGTACATGTTTCCAAATCGAGATGTGTATACCTTAATATTTGCATCACCAAACTTTTCACGAGCTTCTTGTTCAGTATAACCAATGGTGCCCGATGTAGGGTGAGAAAAGACAACGGTAGGAATATTGATATAGTCAAGTTTAGCTTGAGCGAATTTGGGACCACCAAAGAGACGATCACCTAGTTTACGGGCAGCAGCAATAGCAACTATATACCTAAAGTGAGTACACTTTGACAATTGTGTAAAATATGTATAAAATAATTACCTGGAGTTAACTCAGCTTTGCCGACAACATCACCCAAAGCGTAAATGTTGGGAGCAGTCGTGTTTTGGAATTCATCAACAACGATTTGATGTTTATCACTTATTTGAACACCAACCTCTTCTAAATTCAGACCGGCAGTGTTAGAAGCACGACCAAGAGCCCAAAGCACAGTGTCAACTTCAAGTTCGCCCTTTTCACCATTTGACTCGTACTCAATCGCAATACCAGTACCTGTCTTTTTAAGAGCGTTTACCTTGGAGTCAAAGACAAAATTAACACCAGTCTTTTGCATATGTTCCAATAAAGTGTCTTTGATAATGTTATCGAACTTTCTCAAGATTTGCTTTGTACGAGAAAAGATGGTTGCTTCAGTACCAAGAGCATGGAAAACACCTGCCAATTCAACCCCAATATAACCAGTGCCAACAACAGCCACACGCTTAGGTTGTGATTCAAGTTGGAAGAAACCGTCAGATACAATACCTAATTCAGCACCAGGAAGGTTGGGGACAATAGGATGACTGCCAGTAGCAATTAAGATGTGTTTAGCTTGAATTTCAAATTCTTCAGAGCCAGTGACCTTAATAGTATTGCTGTTGACAAAAGAAGCATGGCCATGGAAGGTCTCGATACCTTCATTTTGAGCATTGTTATCATAGATAGCGTTTAAACGTTTTACGTAGGCGTCGCGTTTTTGTTTGATCACGCTCCAGTTAAATGAGACTTCTCCAAATTCATAACCGTATCCTTTGGCTTGACGTAAAGTTTCAAACACGGAAGCAGTGTTCCACATGACTTTCTTGGGGACGCATCCAACATTAACACAGGTACCGCCAAGAACACTGTGAGCTTCGATAAGGGCGACACTAGCACCGTGAAGAGCAGCTCTTCTAGCACCAGCCATACCACCAGAACCACCGCCAATGACAATGTAATCGTAAAGTTTCTTAGAAGGTCTAATAGAGTAAGGCATTTTTAAACAATTTTGTATATGTTCTAATCGTTGAATAGGTTTATCCTATATTAAAAAAAGAGAAAATAAATAAATAAAAAAAAAAAAAAAAAAAAAAGGGAAAATCGTTTTATATATATATATCCATGCAAAAAAAAAAAAAAAAAAGGTTTTACATGAAAATTATTAATACGCCCGTTTCCGGAAATGAATCGATTGCACAACCAACATATGAATCTTTGCAATATGAGCGATTATACAAGCATTATCATTATTAATTGTTCTTGATAAAAAAAAAAAGACTTGGTTCAATAATAAAGCAAACCAAGTCATTTTTCATCATGGCCACTCTACTGCTAAACTTTCTTTTCTCCATCCCCTCATTCATCACTGACATTGACCTTCTTCTAAACAGTCTTTTTTTTCTTTTTTGCATAAAAATCAAGAGTTGTATTTTGTGTGTGGACTACGATATACCTTAAGGTCCAACATATTTTAACCTTTTACAAAGATTTATGTGCAGTCCATTTCCGGAAAGGTGTATTTTGGTTTCAAATAATTTGCATTACAAACCATTGTCAAAAAAAAAAAAAAAATATACGATTAACCGTGACGCCTGATGATGTTTCTTAAAAAAAAAAAAAAAAAAAAAAGGGGTTTGGGGAAAGAAATTCCTTGATGACCCTTTTGAATTACTAATGAGGATTAGCCAATGAAATTTTGTATTATTCAGCGAGCCTTTTTTTTTTTTGATTCATCAATCAAAAAGTTCGCGTATGTTCTCTGTTTTCCTTTGAACTCGAGCAGTTTCTAGAGACGTGGAAAACCGCTCTCTCTCTCTCTCAATTTTGCAAAAGATATGCTGTAATACAACCAAATTCAAAATGACATACTACGTTATTACTGACGTAAGCAGGGACCATACACCATCATACAAAAGAGCGGTATCAGGACAAGACGCAACTGACCAATAAATCAAAGTAGCTGTGATATATTTTTGGGAGAATATATATATATATTGATCATAGATCTCGCATGTAACAAGATCGATAGTTCTTGGCCGGAAAACGCAAAGTAACATTGTAGCGACATATTTACGCTGTGCATAGTAACTTCACTTTGCGTATTCTCTCCTTGGTGCTGAGAAAGAGATTATTATTGACAATGCTATACTTTGAGTCGAACGGTACTATACATAGAAAAAACGTTGCTGTCGTATGATTGTTTGTCATAGCAGTCTTAATAATTTATATGACATCAAGACCTTAGTCGAACCGACTAGTTTTATTTCTTCTTTAGGTCTCTTCAAAGCGGTTTTACGCGTACTGCAGCGAGCCACTGCTTGCAACTTTTTGCATAGACATTCTAGGTCGTGGTATAATTTAATGAATACTTGGAAAATGAAGGTCCCTCTCTCATTCTTTACTTAAAGTACCATAAAAATAACAAGTGCTACAAAGGCTTATTTATAAGTTATGTAGATATAGCTAGCCTAATACAATCTACAGGAGAAAGCTTGTTTTATTCTATTACTGCAAATTACTGGTACATTTATTGGGATCTATATTGAGGTAGCCATTGACGACTACTTGCTTTCAACGATAGGCTTGCACCATTTAGCGCAATACATCGTTTTATGCAGCGATCTTTACTATATTTATGCTTGTGAGCTCCAATAAGCAAATTATTGTACAATCTGAAATCTTGAATTCGTGCAAAGATTATCAGCTCATTCCCGGATATAAGGATCAAAAGTTGTCCGGGGAAAGAAGAGACCGTCCGAGTGGTATTTCCCCACTTTTTTTTTTAAAAGACAAAAAAACAAGGTTCATAAAAATTTCTTCTTTTTCCTGACTTTTTTATTTCTTGATGATTGACGGTATTGACAGAGCCTCTTCAGAAGCAATGGAAGTATCAGATTGGGACGACTGTGGCTATGAAAATGAATCGCAAAGTCCAGCGGATATCGTTTCACCCAATTCTTCAACTGAGCAGACTACAACACATCAGCCGGAGCAGCCCGTAAAGATCAGGAAAAAGCCAGGGAGAAAGCCTAATCCTGCTTCACCCGCTCTGAGAAAAGCACAAAATAGAGCAGCGCAAAGGGCTTTTAGAGAAAGAAAAGAAAAACACTTGAAAGACCTCGAAGTCAATGTAAAAGGAATCAAGGAACACAGAGACAGACTTTTAAATGAAAACCATAAACTTACAACAGAAAATGAAGTGATTAAAGCAGAGAATTGGTATTTGAAGGGTATCGTATTATCGCTACAACTTGTTTGTCTTCAGCACAATTTAGTGATTCCTCAGCATTGCCCTCATGTGAACGATCAAGCGCTTTCAGTACTAGCACAGTCTATTCCCGAATCCATTGCTTCTTATATGAATGTGAATTCAAAAAATAAGCTTTCTATTTCAAGAAATAGCATGAATGGAACTTCAGAAACGTTGACACCACAAAATTATTATACTCAGAAATTCACTCCAGGTTCATTAATTATCACTAAAGATGGTGTTCATACTGTACCAAATAATAACAATAGCAATAACAATAAGAATGATTGGTACAACAATCAGGCTTCTAATGGAAGCACGCCTTACTTTCCATTAGATAACCATTACAATATGCCTCCTTTATCACCCATGACAGAAAAAGAATTAACATCTTTAACGAATAATTCAACAAACCCTACTTCCGCCAGTAAAACCTTCACCCCTCGATTACCTATGCAAGTGAGTGACCCAGTCATTTCAAACTTGGCAGCTATACAAATGTTACGTCTTCGACTTCGGTTACAAGCATCCTGTGTGGGTGTGAACCCAACCTACATCACTATTCAGCCTACTTTATTACAGGTAACGTTTTTTTTTTTTTTTTTTTTTTTTTTTTTTTGTCCTTTGGGAACTTTTTCTTTATTTGGCTTCTTAATTTATCTTGTTGGTAGCTCACTATCCCACATGATCCACGTATCGACTTGCTTCCACCTTCACATATGCGTGATAGAATGATTTTATTTAGAGACCAATTCGATTTAGACGACTGTTTCCGCTTACTGTTAGGCTCTTCAGTATTTCATGGAGGTGATCCTGCTGTTGCAGGGAACTGGGAGCTGCCCTCTGAGTTCTTTGAGAAGTACTGGTTTTTGACTATTGATTATAATTTAAGAAGATATACGAATGAATGGCGAAAGAAACAAGGGCTTCAAGAATTAAAGTCGAATATTCATTTAGATCCAAATGAAAAATACTATCGAACTGTATCGTCGACTCCTTTATCTGAAGGTCTACCGTGGATGCAAGCGAATTATCAAAGTGGTAGTCAAAGTGCATCGAACCCTCAGCAAAGACCGATTGCACCACTTAATGTGAAGAAGAAACAAAAGCAACAAAAGCAACCTGACTTTGAGCCTGTACAACTAACAAATGGCTATAGACCGGTGAAACCGAAAATACAAAATCAACCCCCAAATCAGAGCATTCCACTGCGACCACCAGTGGTACAACAACAATTAGAGCAACAGGCCACAGAGAGCTTTTTGGGATCTAAAGATTACAGTAATAAGTTACCTTTCAAAAATAGAAAACTTGAGTAACTTATCCCTCTTTTTTTTAATTGTTAGATATGCTGATGACTGGTCTGTTTCCTGATAGCTTCCGTCCAAATACTTCTTGAGTTGCTTTGTAAATTTGATCATAATACCCCCTTCATCAGAACAGTCTTTATTAACGGTAATAAAAAATTTCTTATAATTCACTTGCTTTGAACAAAACAAACAGTACTACCGCCTTTAACACACGCGATGTTAAATAAAGCATTGCCACCGTCTCCTTCTGTTCTAATTGCCAGATAGGTACTATAACTGGTCTCAAAAAAAAAAAAAAAAGATACACAACTGCTAGTATGAATCTTGAGTTACCACCATTGTAATTCCTAAGAAATTAACGCCCACAAGAACGTGTGGAGACCATGCTTGAAAGTGAAACCAAAAAAAAAAAAAGAAAAAACTAGGTTCAAAATAATGGGGCTGCAGTGCTACTACACATATAGCGCCGCAAATGTAGTTTTTAGATATCTGCTTAAGAAGCACATCTTACCGTTTTATGTTAAAGCATCTGGCTTAATTCTTGACAGCTACCACCAATATGGAACACTTCAGGGCTAGAGTTATAAATCACAAAAAGAAGGTCATATTAAAAGCTGAGGCTCTATCAAAAATTTAGCTCCATACCTCAAGGATCGAGAACCAGAGTTGGACATTCAACCTTCAACACACCAGTGTTACCCAAAAAAAAAAAAAAATCGAGCTGCAGCTCTCGATAGCCGTAAGAATATAGTAGACTTTAAAGGCACCAATCTGTATCTAATAACTTGGCTTCCTACAACAGCTCTCCGTGCTATGACCTTTTTTTTTTTTTTTTTTTTATACTATGAACTTGGCCAGAGAAAAGATAATGCTCATCTAAACAAATTGCTTAGGAAGAATAGCATACAACTATAACCATTATTTTTGAAAGGACACTAATAATGGCACAATTAGTAATAGTATATTACATGAGCTTTCATTTCTTTTACTATTATGTAATACTACAATAGGCAATCGCTCCTAGACAGTTTTATAGATGAGACCCTTTAAACCCCAGTAAGTTTTTACAATAATGTATAACAATGCCTTTTTTAACCATGAGTTCCTGTTTACCTAAATAAGGCTTAAGCCAACCATTCTATGAATTATTGGAAAAATATATTTCCTGACAGCTAGATGAAGTCCGTTTATATAGGGTAAACCAAGCTGTGAAATTGTCTGTATAGAAACAGTAGTTTTCCGGATAAACATGTAATCAGTTATACGAGAGAAAACACCTTTGTTATATACGAAAAAGGTTTTTACTTGAATCTTAGAGCGTTTTTATTCTTTACTCTATATGGGAGTAAATAACGTTCGCTCGTCACGTGCTGCTATTCATTTGTTATACATTTACTATTATTGCTACCACCTCCGTCTTTAACGTCATACTACGAAGATGGCATTGATCTTGACAAAAAGAATTTTGTTCGATTTTCTTTACCCCTAAAGTTTAAGCGATAAAAAAAAAAAAACAGAGTGGCTAATTTGTTTCCGTCTCGTTTTAGATAAATAAAAATGGTAAGTTCCCCCCTTTTTCGTGAGCTGCATAAAAAAAAAAGATGGGGTAAAATAGTAAGTGCGGGTGACACTATGTCAGTACAATAATGATACTATTTGTTATTTTAGCAATCAAACTTTGTTGTTTTGTAGTCCCAGTGTTCACACGACAATTATTTCATTGCTCTTATATCTTTTTAAAGAGTATCTTCCTTTTTTCAATCTATTTTGCGCTTTTTAAATAAATTATTTCGCGCATAATAAACCTGTTTTTATGGATAGCATCAAAGGCATCTCTAAGGTGTAATTTGGTGCGCGAAAAGTTAAACCAAAAAAGGACACATTTCTTTGATAAATAAATCCAACCTATCGTTGATCGACAAAAAATTGAGGAAGATGTTCCCACCCCCTTTTAAAAAAAATTTTTTTTTTTTTTCTTTTCGTTTTTTAACTATATTTTGTTTTTCTCTCCTCTATTTATACTTACATAAATGATTGTGAACCAACATCATCATCATTTAGTGCATAATATAAAAGAAAAAGAAGATAATCAAATAAGAGCACCAGATTCATTTTATTTATTTAAAGCTAAACGTCAGAATGAACTATATGGACAACACATCCCTTATCATCAGTTGATAGATGAATGGAATGCGATGTCTAAAGATCAAAAAGCTGAATTTGAAAGCCAATCAGAATGCCTACAGTTCACCATGGATATAGAAAAAAAGTCATCGAATCATCATTTTATACCAAAAATACAATTACCACCAACAACATCTATGGTTATACCAAATGATCATTCGCCTACTATGAGTAATACCATGGCAACACCATCAACAAGAGGTGATGATTATTTCTATCACCACCAACCCTATCATTCATTTACATATCAATATCATAACCATAACAACCATTATCACCATGCTTCTCCCAACTCTGCTTCTCCTGACGCGACACATACTAATCATAAATTTATACCAAACCTATCTTATTCTGCTGCTGCCGAAGCTGCAGCATTGGTGTCTCTCTCGTTTACAGAAAAGAAAATCACCACTAGCCAAAGTACAAAAAGAAAATATGGCATCATACCTGAAAAAGTGAAAAGACCACCCAATGCATATCTATTATTCAACCGTGATATGAGACGTAAATTACATGATGATCATTTAGGTCTTAGTTCCGGTGAAATCAGTAAATCCATCAGTCAAAGATGGAAGCAACTACCACAAGTAACATCTATTTCTTCATTATAAAGCCATTATTAAACTTTATCAATAGGAACAAAAAGACTATTATTTTAGAGAAGAATCTAAACTAAAACAAAAACATAATAACGAGCATGTTAATTTTATATATACAAGAAGATCCAAAGCGGAAATGAAACAAGCCGACTCTCTAAAGCAGCAATCAAAACAAAATAAAAAACCTACCACCAATAAACCACCTCTTCTTCCGAAAAAGAAGCCATTGTCACCTCAGACAATAGTGGAAGGTGGCAAAGACCCCAGAGGAAGAAAGAAGAAAAGAGCCGATGAATCTTTACCTAAACACCCGATGTCAAGCTATTTACACTTTGCAAAAAAAATGAGACCCATCATGAAACACGAAAAGCCCGATGCAAGATTAGTCGACATCAGCAAAGAAATAGGTTTACGTTGGCGGTCTCTTACACCGCAAGAAATGCAGCCCTGGATAGACATGTCAAATCAAGATAAAGCAAGATATGCTCAAGAGATGAAAGATCGTATACAAAAAGATGCCCTATCGTCTTCAGCAAAAAGGAAATTCTCCTCTATTTCTTCCTCTTCTACTACTTCATCATCGTCCTCGAACGCAGCAGCAGCAGCAGTTGTTCTTGAAGAGCTTGATAGTGAAACAATAGCTACAGTGGCACAAATGGTCAATCCATCATCCCATTGATTATACATATATTATATTATACTATAGTTTTATTTTTTTGTCGTTTTGTTTTTTCTTTTTTTTTTTTTTTTTTTATGTTTTTTTATAACGGAGCTAATTATATATTGTAAATAAGAAGAGGGTATATATATAATAATAAAGGATTTTCTTCTTGATTAACTTTGATAAATTCTTTGGACACTTTTGACTGCTCTTCTACAAATGGCACAACTTGTTAATTTGACTGCACATGCTTGACAATAAGCTAAAAAGGAGGGAAAAAAAAATAAGTTAATCATACATGCTAAAGAATAGGAGACTTTTTTTTTTTTTTGTTACCATAGTGATAGCATGGTTTAAGGCAGGAATCAATAGATTGAGTAAAACAAACAATACACTTGTTGGGTTCATCTTCTTTCAAAGAAGTCAATTCATGAATTTCGTTTCTCATTACCATATTTTCGTCTGTCAATTTTTGATTTTCGTTCATTAAGCGTACAACGTCCAGCTCGATATTGCTTAATCTTTCTTGACAGTTAGCAGTAAATATGCTTTCTTCCAGTTTCTCATTTTTCATACGGTAGAGGTCGGTTTGTAAGTTTAACATTTTCTCCTTTGATTCGACTAGTTGTTCTCTTAAATGAGTCATTGATTCCATATGAGTTTGCTTGAGTTCTTCGATTATATGTTGAAGTTGAAGAATATGCTCTTTTTCTTCTGTTGTAGCTTCTTGCGGTTTCATGGTGGGTGTAGATATAGTTGAGCTAATACTGGATGTAGAAGGTGATATCTGTTGTCTTGTTGAATTGGCTGCTTTTTGTTGTTTCTTGATCATCACACTAGTAGGAACAATAAAGCCTTTCTCTTCTTTGATTCGTGGTGGAGAATTGATCGGTCTCTCTTCTGTCACTGTTGCAGCAGCAGTTGTGGTAGATGAAGGTTGATAAGCTACCAAAGTGGCTAATAAATGCGTCTTGTGATCTGAGACGTCATCCTTTTTTGACAGCTCTTCTCGTCTCTTTTCTCTTTGTTCTAAATATTGCTGCTCGTTTATCAATGAATGTAAACGTGTCTTTGGTTTAGGAAAAGCAACTTCACTCGAGGGTAAAACCCAACTGCATTTTTTGGCTCCTTCTATCAAGCCATTTTGGCATGCGAATTGAATAAACCCTTGCTTTGATATACGCATACAAACAGGTCGACGACAAAAGCAGACAGGAAGTCTATCTGGGTTGGCCAAGGTGTATGAGTTAGATACCTTGAAAATGGAGCAAAATGTAAAATTGTATTGAGGACATGTTCGAAGCTCTGGAAATTCCAAGTTGATATCTTTTCCACGTTTGAGATCTTCAACAAGTTTAATCCAAGATCGTTCATGAACATGGAACCCACAAATGTACTTGCTTTGGAACTTTGAGCTGTCTTGGCTGTCATAACCAAAACTGGCACATTCGAAAATGGGGCCGTATTCAGCTGTATATGTTTTGTGCGCTGGTTGATTACAAAAGCATTTAATGGGAACAGGCAATAAAAGTTCTAGTTGTTCTGGATTAGGAGTGCAATATCTTCTATTCGTATTGTTGTTATTACTGAGTGCTGTATTGGTATGAGAAGAGGTTGTTGAATGAGTTGAGCTTTGTCGACGGTGATCTATAATAGGTGAACTGCCTGCAAATTCTCTCCATTTGAAATTCGCTTTTTCCTGTTCAAAATGAGCTTCGTTTTCATTTAACTTATTATTGCCATTATTTCGAAACATTTTAGAGGTAATAAAAAGTATGAAAAAAAAAAAAAAATATTTTTTTATTTCCACTATTGTATGCAAAAAAAAAAAAGCCCAGTCGCTCTTTTTTTTTTTTTTTTTTATTTTCTAATATTTCGAGGGGAATCGCGCTGACTATAATAGGATTCGATTTCAAACTGCAATTCTTTGATTCGCTCACTTTGCGCTTCTAATTCTTTATGAAGACGGTCTCTTTCATTCAATAACTAATACAAAAATAATATGAGTCATAACGGGAAAAAAAAAAAAAACTTGCGGCTTTTCTTTTGTTGTTTTACCTGTTGTTCCCATTGACGGAATCGTTGTTCTTCTGACTTTACTTTCTCTGTAAAGTCTTTACGTAACTTTTCTTCTTCCTCTGCAAACTTCGCATTTTCATCCTTCTCAACACTATGTATAAAGAGGTCAATATTCACTCTTTATCAAAGGCATGTACGTGTGTGTATGTGTGTGTGTGTGTGTTTGTATTTACCGTGGATCACCAAACTTGCGAGTTTCCATTTGAATTTGACGATAGTTTTCATAATGCATTTCTTCCGTGGTGGTAATCAAATCCAACATGTGTGTACGAATCAATAAACTTCTCAACTTTTTAAAATCACAATGATCATCGTTCTCGACTTCAGCTACTCCCCAAGAATACTGACGACCCTTGACTTTACGACCATCGTTAGTCAATACGTCTTGCGTAGATCCAATGACTGAAAAGGGCATAGCAGCCATAATATTCATATTGCGTTTGGTAGTCGTTTCATCATCACTTTCAATAGGAGAAGAATAACATTGAATACCTTGTGCAGCTACCACTGCTTTAATCTAAAAAAAAAAAAAAAAAAAAAAAAAAAAAGGGAGAAGGGGATGATAAGCAACATATTTTAAGGAGTATGTTTAAGGAGCTTTACATTTTGTTTGAATTTGGCTAAATCTGAAGGTGTAAGCGTGTCTGCTTTAGCGATGACTGGAATCAAATTGACTCTTGAGCCTAGTCTTTTCATGACTTCAATATCCAAAGGAGATAATCTACATGTAAAAATGAGAAAAGAAAAAAAAAAAAAAAAAAAAAAAAGAACCAAAAGGCAAGACTTTACGTGTGTCCTGTAGGCTTTACAAAGTAAAGACAAACATGAACTCTCATGTCAATGGCACCTTTACGAGAAGGTTGTTGTTCCTGTCTCATATAGTTCTCATGTTGGTCATCAATAAAGTCAACAATTGGAATCCAACTATGGCGGTTATTCACATAATCACCAAAACCAGGAGTATCAATGATAGTAAGCTTCACTTTAAACATCTTCTCCTCCAATTCTAAATGATATGAGTCTCACTATACCCCCCTTCTCTACCTCTCTCTCTCCTTGTATTACCTGCTCTTGTTATTTGGATTTGAACAGTTTTGGAAGGTGTCTTTGTACGTCTCTTATTCAAATTCTTGGGCTCCTTGATGGTAGTAGTGAATAAAGTGTTTACAAAGGTTGTTTTACCAACACCAGATTCACCTATAGAACATCTTTTTTAACATTTATTTTGGAAAGGAGAACACCAGATAAAATACTTTACCACAAACCATGATAGTGAAATTAGCACCATTCTTTGCAACAATCTTGTGACGTTGATTGGGTAAATTAGCAATGCCTGTTCCAGGAGCTGAAATAGGCTCAGAAGGTGGAAGAGGTGAGGATTCAATGGAAGTAGCCATTATTAAGAAAAGAAAAAAAAAAAATGAAAAATGAAAAAGAAATGCCATTTGTTTATTTAAGAAGGGTTTAAATATTAGGGAGCTCAGGGGGTTAATCTGAAAATCTTCACTTGTGTATATATACACACACACACACATTACTTTTAACTTTTTGCATAATTTTCCGAATTTCTTCAACTTGATTATAGTCGTCGAATAAAGAGTGGCATCTATAGACTAAGTCGTTTGAAGCCTTTCACTTTGTATCATTTGCATATAAAAAGTAGGTTTGATTTAGAAGGCATTATATAAACAAAATATTTATGCTCTTTATCAAATAAGCTCCCTGACTCCCCCCTCCCCCATTTAGTAAAAATCCAGACTTTAAAGTGATCTTCTCTCTTGCCTCCTTGTATAAACCGCTCACATAGGTTGACTCTTCTTGACACTGACTCTATATTATACTCTAATAATTTTATTATTACATTCCCATTGAACAAAACAATAAGGTGGTAAAAGTGTCATCTGCAGCCTTCACTTGATCCTCTGGTCGTTTCTTTGCCACAAACACAAACAACTGTTCCTCTGCACCCAAAAAATCTCCAACTTCTTCTTTCTCTATCACCCGACCATCCTCTTGTTCTTCGGCCACCTTTTCAATACGTCGTATGGGCTCGTACTCAAAATACCTTCCAAAATAATCCTGCCAAAACCCTACTTCTTTTTCCAACGAGCGACATTTATACCCAATCACAACTTGTGTCTCTGCATCACATACTGCTAACAGTGTCTCTAATAGAATACCAAAGAGTTCAGGGAAATAAACACAATCGCTGATAATGATGAGATCAAAACGGCCACCACCAAGTAGCCGTGCTGCATCCTCGGCGTTCCCCCAATGAAGTCGATCCACAAAGACTTGACAGGCATCTTCGTCCTTTGGTTGATAGAATTGACGAACGTTTTCCTGGATCAAGGGTACAACTTGTTCCAAATCGGTAATATGGATTTCTGCAGGGTATTTCAAGTGATGTGCTAAGGCAATACCCACATACCCTGTGCCCGCACCGAGTTCCAGAATACGGTAAGGTTTATTTAGTGTAGTTGATGTGTGGTCACGGTAATAGCCATCGGGAATAGGTGCTTTAGGTTCGATATGAATATCAGGAGAAAACAATGCTTGAAGTGTATACGCGCTTCATATGTGTTTTAGTCATAAAAGAAGGCTAGTATGTTTTTTTTTTTTTTTATCAAGTACCTTTGCCATATTTTTCCAGCTAATCCAAATTGACTAATGTCTTGTTTTAATTTTAAAGAACTTGTTTTTAAATAGTCGGGAGCTCCCTCGGATACAGTGACATTTAAACCTTCAGGTAAATTGCCAATTTTAAAATCTATTTCATCCTTGTTGGACATCAAGTAAGAATGTGGGAGAATAATGTATGAGTAGACAAGAACTATAAAATAAGAATCTATAAAAGAGTTTTTTTTTTTTTTTTTTTTTTTTGCTGTGGATAAAGAACTGGTGTTTTTTTTAAAAAAAGTTGTTGTGCAAAGGTCAAATTTTTTAGTTAAAAGTCAGAACTTGAGTGGGCTTTGTTCATGTCAAAAGAATAATCCCTTTTCCAACAAGCTCGATAACATTTGAAAATACAAGTTGCCTTTTTTGGAGGTAATGCTCAATTATTGAAGCTAAAAATTGTGAGCTTTTTAGCAGGTTTCTTTCATGATAGGACTCTCGTAATTGACCAGAGTAGCTGGGGGCGTCGAACAAGCTCTGTCATTCGAATAGAGACTGAACAGGATTATGCTTATTAGAACTGAAAGACACTCTTTGTAAGTCTTTGCAGCATTGCTGTGTTTGTGGCCAATTGTAAATACAAAGTTCATTGTTTATTGAAAGTATTGCACGACCACGAGGCTTTGATAAGTTAAAATTCCTAGCGGATTATGCTAACAAACGTAATTATGCTAGTTGATTCAAAGAGGAAAAAACAAATATTTAAGCTACCTACTACAGTTGTAACTAAAACATGACTAAGGTCTTGTGTCAAATTATAACAAACATCCGTTTAAATGTAAAAAACAACTGCCTTGGTTAGTTTTATATACGAGGTGTCTCTAAATGTTAGACAGCTACTATACATTGCACCAAGTAAAAAAAAAAAAAAAAAAAAAAATACAGCTAGAGCATGATTACTAATGGGAAGAGTTAAACAAAGAAGCGCGCTTCAGATGTCGTCAATAATCAACCCAAATATGCGTCTCTTTGTCTTTTCTTAAAAGTGTATGTCATTCGTATTCTTTTTTTTTCTTCTTCTTTCTAGTCATTATAAAGTAATGGCTTAACACCTCGGAGAGCTTTTGAATTGCAAAACAATGTTTCTGAAACGGAAAACTTTTCCTTGCAAGTGAGATTGTCCTCGGATCCAAAGGAGAAATAACGATACTGAAAAAGTAGTATAAAAACTCGAGTCTTTTCTGCCTATTTCTCTGTCTCCATCTCAACTTCAAATGACTGGTTTATTATCAAGCATGCACTCTCTCTCTCGTATCGACTCTGATCTTTCAGTTCACAAAGTCTTCTCCTCCTATGATATGGCTAAAAGACACGGTCACGGTAATGATGTTGTTGACGAAGACAATATTAGACACGTTGCTGGCTGCCTTCCTATTGATTTCAAAAAGCAAAAGATTCTTCTCATTTCCAGCCGCAAACACAAGAATGCATGGGTTATTGTAAGTTTCATTGCTTTTATATTAATATTTCTTACTCACATGTATCTATATAGCCCAAGGGTGGATGGGAACGTGATGAGACGCAAAAGCATGCAGCTCAAAGAGAAACTTGGGAAGAGGCTGGTGTAAAGGGTACTATCCATCGGTTTTTGGGTCTTTTTGAGGAAGCAACAAAGAAACAGCGAGTCAAGGCAAGCCATTGGATCTTTGAAATGGAAGTCGAGTCTGTCGCCCATGTGTTTCCTGAAATCAAGAAGCGAGAAAGACGCTGGTTCTCTTTTGATGAGGCTCTCGATGCGACCCGTGGCCATCCGTATATCCAAGAAGCCATAAAATTGTCTTCTTTGAACCCTGCGAATACCGCTCCTTTTGTCCCTGCTACCAAGACAAAACAGCATGGTTTTGCTTGCTCTCTCTTGAGGAAGATCAAGAAAATGCTCAAATAGGTCTCTCTCTCTTTCTTTTTTGTTGTCGTGCTGGATTTCGACAAATGAATGCTTTTTTTTTCTCTCTCTTTTTCTTATTCTGGTAAGGTTTTCAACCAAACCTACCATATATGTTTTTTTTAAAAAAAAAAAAAATCAATAAAATTCTATATATATCCCTAGAAGCTTGTTAAGTTTTCTCTTTTACTTTGAATACCGCTTGGTGCGTCAATATCATTCTAATTTTTATACCATACCAAGATAATGAATTCTGTTTCTCGACATAATTAATCAACCACCATTGAGCAAAGAAATATAGCAAAGTGACAACATCTTTTATTATTTATAAATAAGAACGGTTCTTATGACTAGTAGACGTTACACTGTCATAAAGCATTATAATTAGATTTGACATGAGAGTCGATCGTGACTGCAGTTGTTTTTTTTTTTTTTCTTTTAAAAGAATCGAGGAACCGAAAGATATTATTCAAACAACCAATGGCATCAGAACAAGATTTCCAAGGTAAACTCTAGCTTATTTTCCCCGCCAACATACCAACCTCTTTCCTATAGACAAGTTGAAGGCTTGTTGTAAAATGTGTGTCGTTTATCTCGATGATCTTAAAGTGACTCGAGAAACAACCGAAGAATCTGACTTCAATCCTGTCACCTTTCAACAAACCATGGGTAAATACACACATATCCCCTCTTTCTCCCTCTAACTCTCTTAATTAGTTAATATTGGCAAGATTATTTCACATAATGCCACTAAATTAACATTATCTTGTAAACCACCACGTAAACCTCAAGATGCGATCCACATGATTTCCGAACTTAGCAACACATTGTATCGCCTTGTCGGTTTTTACAACACAATTCCTGACTTCAAGAGCGGTAAGGTCTACAAGACAGCCTACCGCAGCATGATCCGTGACGTTCTTTATGGCATCATTGCTCTCTGCACAACGTTTATGACTGAAGAAAGCAAAAAAGACGCCGTGCCTTCTTTTATGGTCCCTACAGCCGCTATTTGGGAAACGTGTAAAGAGATGGAAACAACACTACCTAAATCAAACAAAGAAGCCGTGCTTGCTAGTTTTAAAAGTTTACAAGAAACTATCAAAGACGCCAAATCCGAAGTTCACGATATTGTGAATGGAGACGAGAAAGGGTTTGAGGATGACGAGGAGACGGATTTAAACGAGGAAGAGATGGAAATTGCTAAACAGTGTGCCAAGTTGGTGGATATGGCTGTGTTTGTGTTGCAAAAGATCAATCAGCGTTGTATTCGTGAGAACCCCAATCCATCGACTCAGTGGTTAGATGATATTTTTGAGTCAGCACAAGAGTTAGTGGATGAGACAGATGTGTTGGTGTCTCAGATTTATGATGAGGATGCTCCTACAATGAAGGCGCAAGTGGTTAAATATATTGAAGTGTCTAGAAAGTTGGTGCAGTTGGCGAAACAACAAGCACCTGAAGAACATGCCTCTTGGTTTGCTATGTGTGAAAATAAATATGATTCAATGGCATAAAAATAAATCGTTATAGAAAAAAAAAAAAAAAGACATTTTATTTTTTCTTATATGGGTATTAGGATGGTGATATAGGATGGTTGGAGGAGGAAATCGAAGGAGAAGGTGGTAGGGTAACATGACTGATGGACTCCTTTTTTACTTTAAGTTGCTGATAATTGCGAATGAATTGTTTTGGAGATGTTAAATCGATTGAATTCTGTTCTAAATAAGTTACAAAGGCAGAATTACCAATTAATTCTGTCAATTGACTGGGCACCTATAAAAAAGAATCAGTTTATTCATCCTTTCCAATAGGCTCTGAATAACGCACCTTCATTAAAATTTCAACGTGCTCAATCATATAAGCAACAATACTGATTTCACTGTGACAATTGGACATATCTTGTGTTGTATAAGCAGATTTCGGGAGTTCTTCTGTGTTGTTGTTATAATACAAAATAGTGGGTGCTATGACTCGAGCTAGGTTTTCATAGTCCATTTTATTTTCATCGGCATGTCTTGCAACCCAATTCAAAAGTGCTAGTATGACAAGCAAAACGTCTCTATTTGGCTTTGATAATAAACAGATGGTATAATGAATAGATTGGATAGATTTGTTGGATGCTATGAAAAGTTTATACAGTTTAGGAGTTAAAAGTGGCTCAGGTAATTCTCTTAGAAACTTCTTGACAAAGGCCGTCAATTGAATCACCGGTATTTTTCTGAAATAATCAATGGATGATGGTGTGCTGTTGATTGTTTCACATATTTCTTTGATGCCTCGTATATTACCATTTTTCCTAAATAAACCTTCTGTATGCATATCTAATAAATCATGAAAAGATTAAAGTCTTTCATGCGGAATGATTTATAATAATATTACCTTGTTCAATAATGGCTAGTATACAATCTCTTAAAAAGTCAGGAACAAGTGAGTTTTGTGAGAAACATGATTTTACATAAGAGCAAGCTTGAGCCCAATGTTCAAATGCTGCTGTTGTTGTTGTTGTTGTTGTTGTTGTTGTTGATAATAATAATGATCCACTGCTGAGGTTAGTTAAAGAGACACCAATAACTTTTGTACTTTCTTGTATGGAATGAATTGGGTTAGTTGATGTGTCGGATGTAGGAGTGAGAATATGAGTTTTCAATTTTCCCCATAGTGAGGCAGCCGTAGTGTTCTTTTTATAGTCTAAAATGTCCTCGATATCCACATGATTTATGTACAATAAACTTAGATGGCGTATAATGTGATCTTGTTGTTGTTGTTGAGATAGTTCTGGTAAATAATGAGGTATTGAGAGTTGTATAGAAGTTGGAGGAGAAAGGGGAGGAGTATTGGTAGAAAAAGAGTGTTCTACATTAGGCAAAGATATATGAAGGGGGGACGTGTTAATTTCTTGATGCTGAAAACTATAAAACTTTTGACGATGAGATTGTTTTTTACTACGATTTGTAGTAAGAGCTCTTTTAAGCGTATTCATATATGTCTTTGTATCTTCTGTTGTTGTTAAAGAAGATGCTGTTGATTTTGACCTTGATATAGTTGACATAGAATGAGAAAGAAGAGTGTTGGACCTAGCAGTAAATGTATTTTTAGATGCTTTATAAATTAACGTTTCATCCGACTGTCCATCCATATTTGGATAGTAATTATGGTGTGACGATGGGTCCTGATTATTGAATCGTTTTGAAATGAGAGACTGAATGAGCTGCAAGTGATCATTTAGAAAGGGTAAATTAAGATATGGTTTTGATTGTGATGATGATGATAATAAAGTCAGTAATTCTTGAATCAAGCAGTAGTCAGGTCCAAACTTGTCTGTCTACAAAAAAAAAAAAAAAAAAAAAAACTGTTAAACAAAGGCAAGTAAGGTATTAATTAGATTGTTTACCAATACAATAACTTGCTGTAAACTTAATTTCAATAGATCTTTGAAACTATTTGATAATTTCTCTGCTATTTTTAACACAGTATTATCATTTAACATTTCTAAAAACAAGCTGATATCCTTTGTAAATATAAACACAACTTGCTCGCAAGAAAGATCTACATTTAATAAAAAAAAAAAAAAAAGTTATTAAGGAGTTTTAGTTATTACTACATAAAAGACAATGTTACTGCTTGGTAAATAAGTAAATAAAAAGTCCAACAAGCTAAACAAGTTGGTTATTTGTTGCAGTAAATAAAAGCAAGATTCTTGTTGTTGTTTTGTATCATTGGACTGTATAATAATATTGGATATTGTTCTTGAAATAACATCTTCAAATTGACTTGTTTCTTTCCAGAGCTTTTCTCTTACAAGTTGAAATTCATCTTGAATTGAAATTAATTGTTCTTTACTTTTATAGTCGTCTATATATATATATATATATATATATATATGTGTGTGTGTGTTTTTTGATTAATACAAACAGTGTCTATTTATAAACATGTATAACATTCATGTACTTTCATAATAACCCATTAAATCGATCAAGTTGACTTTCCAATATTTATTCAACATATAACACTCTGGATGCCATTTCATATTGTTTTTCAGCTTATATTCATATAAAATAGCTTGTCTACATCCAATACATTCTGTCCCTTTAATCATAGAATAGTGAAAACGGCAATAAGGTTTGCCATTGTATTCAAATCTTTCTCTATTATCAATAATGGTAGCACCTGAAATTTGACATCCCGGACAACGCAAACACTCTAGGTGATATTTAAATTGACCAATCACCTCATATTCATCATCAGTAATCTCGTTTTTACATTGATTACATTCGTATTGATAGTGTTCCAAGTAGTCCTTTTCGCATAAAATAATTGTACCGTAATCTCTTTCATTCACATAAAAGTTATCTATCACTGAAATCTGACAAAACTATATACATGCAAGTTAATTACTATTCTCGTGCCTTCACACACACAAAAAAAAAAAAAAAAAAAAAAAAAAAACCTACATCGCAACGAAAGCATTGTCTATGATAAGTATGTCCAGCTATTTTTACTATCCTATCATTCATATAATTACATAATTTCTGGCAATTATAACAAGAATCCCCTTTATTATTATTTGCTGATAACATGAAATTGAAAAAATAATAATAATAAAAGAAAGAAATATAAGCCAGAAAAAAAAAAAAAAAAAAAAAAAAAA